>JAOBYE010511529.1:0-13089 GCA_025403585.1 Parazoanthus swiftii | reverse complement strand
GAATAACAGTGAACAGCCAAACTATTAGTTTTGCTGTTCACTGTTATTCCTAGCTACAAATACTTTATATTTAACTTCTATTGCTTTGATTAAATATTCATTTACGCTAATAATACTCTTTTGAGAGTAGTTTCTCCGCAAGAACTTAATTTTCGATTCACCACTTCAGAAAGGACAGGATGGGAGCGTTTTACTATTCGAATGATGCTGCAAATGCATTTTTGCACGAAACAAAAATACCCTAGCTGTCGATATCTGTAATAAGTAGGTTGGAAATACGGAGTTATTCGGGCAATGAACTTTCCCAGGATTCCTAAAACGTGTGCAACTTTGCAAATGGTTTATGTGCCATTAAATCCAAAGACTAATTGCAGAACACTTTCAGCGGAGCTTTAACATCAAAAGTTGCACGTTGGAGCAGTCTTCTGGGGTCCGGTTTGGACAAGGTGCATCCAATCCGGTTGCAATTTCTTCAGTTGCAAATGGACGTTAAACGTCGGTTACTAAAACCGGGAACGGTCACTGTGAGTATACAAATTCTTCGAACAGTCTAGAACGCCGAGCTCGCGTAGTGACCGCTCCTGGTTTTAGCAGCGTCCGTTGCAATTAGGTTATACTTATAGAAATGTTTAAAAAAATCGGTTTAAAATTAAAATAACGGATTAAGTGACAAAATAGCAAGCAGTTTAGTTCTGTCTGCCCATTTTTTCCAGTTCAAAGCAGATAGTAGAGGGTGTCACTAAATAGTAGATGCATAGAGTATAGATACCCTTTTATGATATATCGTCTGACATACAAGCAGTGCATTAGATTGTAATTTGTAGATGAAGAGTAACAGTCTGATAATAGAAATGTTAACTGTTATTGTTATTTTATTATTACTAGTACTACTACTACTATGACCCCTCAAATTCTTTATTATAGAAATCTCTTTAAATCACTTCAGGTTGTATGTATAGTTGCTGTTCCAGCTGTCATAGTTATGAACTTGTGACTATTGACGTTTATGACGATCTGTTACTGTTGTTATTTCTAGTCACAAGATTGTTCGTTTGAGACTATGAGCCTGCCAAGCGGTCAGCAGTGTCACACTTATGGTGGCCATCTTTTCTGTAAAAATCAGGGCCCCGATTAGTACTAATCCTGGG
The DNA here is from genome assembly GCA_025403585.1 of Parazoanthus swiftii. Taxonomy (NCBI): domain Eukaryota; kingdom Metazoa; phylum Cnidaria; class Anthozoa; order Zoantharia; family Parazoanthidae; genus Parazoanthus; species Parazoanthus swiftii. Next base: position 11,941 of record JAOBYE010511529.1, on the reverse strand, counting down.
TTAACTCTTTTAAAATAAACCTTTAGAGTTAACCCAGGATTAGCGCTAATTTGGGCTTTGATCACTGAACTGGGCCCAGCTCAAGATTTACGCCGATTAAAATCTACTTTTCAGGTTAACTCCCTTGTTTACTCTTATTACACCAGCATAGGCTTTGGCGGATTGTGCTCCTAAAAGTGACATATTATGCTACTAGCAGTGCTCGAAATTTTGCCAAATTATGCCAGAATTCCCAAATTATGCTCTTGACTTCCGAAATTATGTTCACAAAATGACGTAGATTCTGTACATTGAGGCGCGCAATAACGACACCAAAATACGATGTTTTTCAAATAAACTGTTGTTGTAAATTTATTTGTGTTTTGTGGCGGTTTGTCTCGGCTCTCATTTGTCCAAATTAGCTACTCGCATCTCTAAACCGTTTGTAAAATGCCTTCAACGACTTAACGATCACACTTGTATATATTGACTGAACCAAAAAAATATATAGTACTCTCTGGATTTAAACAACCTCAAACTGTAGCGAACTGAAACGTTGAAACTGTCAAGCCACGAAGTAAATCAACTTGTCTTGACAGTTCTGAGTTCTTTCAGCACCAATAATTGCTTGAATAAATATGGACAAGAATAGTATATACAAGTCAACATCAACGCTTATTGTACTGGAACATTACGCTGGCCTGGAGATAGTCTGCCAGAGCGCTGTCCTACTGATCGCTAAATGCCGCTGAGAGTAGGGAGAAGGCTCGCTCAGCTGCAGCAAAGGAAGGCTGCACCAATAAAAGCTGCTTAACTGCAGCTAGAATTCGCCAAAAGAGGCCTAGTAACTTAGCACGTCAGAACAAAGTAAATACTACTATTAGCGTAGCTAAAACACGCATTGCAAGAACATACTACCTAAAATTTAATTTATTTCTGTAAAAAATACACCATATTTACTAAATTTTATGAGTTAATGCTCCAAAAAATGCTAAAATTTGGTAATTGTGCTGTGGCAGTGCTCGTTTAAAAAATTATGCTTTTTTGCTCCAATTATGCCAAAAATTATGCTAGCACAATCCGCCAAGTCTTACACCAGCATCCAGTTGTTTTAGAAAAACGTTAGTATTTAAAAATTTGCAAGAGCGATACGAACATCGAACGGAATTATGGGTGCATCTCTTGCATGCACTCTATCTCTTGAAACAAAAGCAAAATAAAATGTGCGCGAGTAAACTTGACTTCGAAGTTTATTTTGTCATCAGATAATTTTAAAAAAACCTATCATTCCCGCGGCGCCTGAAGAGACTTGGGGCTAGTGAATACAGCCGAGGTTCATCAATCAACAGCACAAACTACAAATATCGCTGATTATTCAAAGTTCCATTGTACGTAGGGAACGGGTATTTGCCTGATGAAGTCCAATTGCTTCACAAATTCTCTTTTTTTTATTCACTTTTTTTTGTTTTATGATAGAACAATTGGCACTAATTGCCTTACAAAATAATGCGAGCAAAGCATTCAGGTAGTTGTATTCGACGGTATCATCGTATACGCCCTTTGCCTCTGCCAAATTCCAATCATCACCCAAAAGCTAGTTAAGAAACGGCTGCTACTAAGAATCAAAAGGATGTGTTTTCACTTTTAATGGGAACCAGTCTTGGCCAATATCTTTATGTGCAAACTAGAATCAGCCATCGTCACACCAACAAACCAGCCATTCTACCTCCGCTATGTAGACTGCCTGTCCGAGCGCGACTTACTCGCCCGACCACTTACTTATCTTTGACAACATTCATTTTACCGTTGAAGAAAATCCAGATCATTTTCTAGTCACTGCTTTTAACCGCACTACCTCAACTTTCACCAAGTCCGTTTTCAAGAAGCCTGGTAGGTTGCCTAACACTCCCAATAAACTATTCTCAGTTTATTCTCTTTACGATGACCGCAAAGAAGTTAACATCAAAATAACTTTCTGGAACATGGCCGCAATTTTCTGCAATCCGATTGTCAGAGGCCTTTGTACACTCAAAGACAGAAACAATCACCCGTCGAACGTTATAAACCACAACACGTGCAGCTGCCAAGCTGAATGTGTAGGTGAAACCACGTAATTTACAAGACCACCAGCATCAGTGAACACCAAGACACCTCAAAGGCTTCAAAACCTGCTCGACATCTCTCATCAAATCTCAACCACTCATTCATGTCCCTCTCATTCCTGGGCCTTACGTCGCACCCTTTACTAATTGCAAACTCCGCCCCGATCTGAACAAACAAGTAAAAGCCTTCCCTTATACTTTTCCCCTCAGGAATCACTTAATTAAACTGACTAGTGTGTAACTACATGCGATAGTTCCACATTTCATGCACCTGAAGACGACCTAATGTCGAAAATTTAACTTTTAAAATAATTTACCACCAGAACATGTTAACTCCAGCTAAATGTGTGTGCATTTAAACAAAATCAACTAAAGTAAATGGCGAAATCTTCTTCTAGGCAAGTTCTTAGTTCTATTAAAAGTGAACCAACACCTCCATGAACAGTCAATGCAAGTTGGTCAGTGTATCTCGCATTTTATTGTAAACAATCTGACAACGCGGATTTTTAAACATCTAAACCACTTCTCATGCATATTTCTTTGCATGTACAGGTCTTTAAAAATGTGGTGGTACTTGGCGCATTAAATTTCATGTTTACAAGTCTTCGTGCGAGTACAGCTTAAGTGGAGAATAGTGGGGAGAAATCGAGATGGCGACGCCGACGACAAATGGACTTAAATACGGAATACAAAGAACCTACCGAACTGGTCGAGTACTCGATAATAATAAGTGGTACATCGGACCGTGCTATTATCTTTGTCTACCTTTGACCGAAACGATTCGTAGTATGGACAAGAAAGTAATAATACTAATCGCTTCAAAGAGAAATGATCGAGAACCAATTTCAATAGCCACTTTTACCGCGCCATCATTGAAGTCTCCAGTGCCAAGACATGCAGTTTGTGACGAGCGACCGTCAGTTATCAACAAACTTCATATCGCAAATTCAAGTTGAACACATGTACAAGAAGATATATTTTATGTCGCTAATACAAGTAAAATCACATATAAAAGGAAAAGGAGGATATACATGAACTAAGTGTTGTCCTATTATGACCTCAAGTCGCTTGGTACTGGGAATATGATCAGAAACAGCAGTTTACTTGATAATTCGTCAAATTCTCCAAACACGATTGGGGGTCGTACGGAAACTAAAAACATTGACTGGAGTAAAAAAAGGAATGAACTTTTATTCGATTTTACGATAAATTAACCACAGGATTGCGTCAAACCGAGCCATAACAGTTCTCAACATTAACGGAGCGTTATTTTTTTGGTGCAAACGGACTGGCCACAAGATTAGAATGGGATTTCAAAATCCATTGCAAACACAAACTGGGGGGCTCTGCTGTTGTTCACGTTGTGATAGGAAATCGCAGTTTAGACGACTTCCAGTCGAGTACAGTTAATATCCCTTGCCCCCCATCTCTCCCCCTACAACAACAACCCTTCATATTAAAAACCGAACCTACATGTACAATTACCTAAATGGCAAAACAAGATCATCGCCAAAACCGGGGAGTACGACGTCTTTCAAACCAGACTCGATCACTTACAAACACTTGCAAAAACAATCAAATCGCTTGGCATAATGAGGTTTCTCCTCGATTCAGTTCAGTGTCTTAAGCTAATCCGATTCCAAAACAGTAGCTTGAAAGCGAACTTTTAAATTTTCACGTGCGGTTAACTAAAATTCGAATCCACAGCTAATTTAAATTTGACACACGGTATTTTTTTTTCCAAATGTCGAAACTCGGTTTCAAACCAAATCATACACAGAATCAGCAATGTTATTTGGCGTACAATTCCATGTTGTGTAATATTCCAGACGTGGCTTAACATGTTCCTCCTTACCCCCCTTACTGGCTTTTCGTCCCAAAATGTCGCCTTACTCAACCAACACATGTTTTAACCTATAAAAAACGAGCTAATTCAAACCAATGACTAGGTAAATAAAAGACTAGCCACAACTATTCATGAGCGCAAATCAGTGGACGTTCGAGCCGTGTTTGGTCCATTGTGCGCAAAACTGAAATGTGAGGGCCGAGAATTTTTTAAAAACAGCGAGCATCCTCCAGGGTGGAGCCGACAGTATGAGACTTTTGGCAATATGGGTTAGTTGTCTTTCCTTGGCCTACGTCGGACTTTCCTGAAAGATTAATAGATATAAAAATATTAGTAACGACCATTAGCCCAACTATTAATGATGATAATAGCAACAACAGTAAAATAGATAAATGCTCACGAAAATGTAGTGGGACAAGATGTTGATGAAAACCTCTGCGTGTATGATCGTAAAGAAACAAAATTTGAAAATAATCTGATTGGCCATCACACTTTGCTACATAAAATGTTTCTTACTAGCTCACGAGTTCGAAATGAGCCTGCCCGGTTGTATATTTGTGGGTAGAAAATCCAGAAGGCCCTATTTGTTTGTTTTTAAGAGGAACAAACATTAAACGGGCCCATTTCATTTATAAAAAGACAGAGATTGTCAACCGTAAACTGAAATTCATGTATACTTAATACTCAAGGATTTTGTCATCAAATTAATAGAATTTCAGGGGTAAAGATTGATATTTCAAGGGGTAGGTTCATTTTCAAGGACTTTTCAAGGCCCGTGCAAACATAATGTCCAATAAAAAAAAAACCCATCGCTGCCTGGTAGAAGTGGTCCAACGAGTGGTAATGAACAAAAAGCTCCTGGACTTTTCGAAAAGATAAGTTAATGAATACCTTCATGAAGAAAAATGAACCGCGAGACTTTACATTTCATTTTGAGAGCGGGGAAAGAACGGCTTAACTACGCCCGGTCTTGCGTTCAACTTATGACGCCCAGTCATGAGGACTTAACGACACTTACGCCCTGTCCACACCGATGTGTTTTCAAATGTCTGCGTTTTCGTATGACCGAAAACACATCGGTCGACCGCGTCCACACCACCGTTTTCATAGCGTATTCGATTGTCCAAACTAAAACGCACGAAAACGATGATCGTGTGTTGTGTGACGCTAAACACCAATTTGCGCACACTCCATTTCTGCGACGTGAGACCTGGACTTCATCGTTTTCAAAAATCTCCGTTTTCGGCTGTCCACACTATAACGTTAAGTATGCGTTTTCATTTGGCTTCACTTTCAACAGCGTTTTCAAATCGATGCGTTTTCGTCGAGTACGCCGAGTTTATTCGAGCGTATTAGTGTGGACGGAAGGCGAAAACGCATAGAAATGTCTGCGTTTGGTCCCCATGGCTAGGTGTGGCAAGGTCCTCATGACAGGGCCTTAGCCACGTGGACCAAACCGCACCGCCCAGCCATGTGGACCACACCACGCTCAGCCATGTGGACCTAACCACGCCCAGCTATGTCGACCACACCGCCACCAGCCATGTGGACCAAATCACGCCCAGCTATGTCGACCACACCAACGCCAAGCCATGTGGACCTAACCATGCCCAGCCCGCACTTACTTATCAGAAGTTTCCCCTTCACCAACTCCTTCGTCAGTGTCTCCTGACTTCTCCTCGGCATCGTTTACTTCTTTGGTTTCCTGTCATAAATAAATCAACGAAAAAAAACATGAAGAAAAACATTAAATGATGCTTCATACCAATTCTCAGCTGAAAGGGTCTAGGATAAACTAAAAGTCCTATTGCACCGTATACCAGCTTCGAATAGCAGCTCATTCTTATATTCTACATGACTTCTACTGCTATGTTTTATTTTAATGTTTTTTTTGTTTACAAAAACACACGAGTGTAAGTAGATTTGTTGCTGCTGTTGTTTACCGACAGCACAAGTTTCTGTTGGAGCAAGATGGCGTCAAGAAATCAGCGTTTCTATCTTTCCAGCAATCAGCCTGATGTCGGACTGTGTTTTTCTTGACTTTTTAGACTTTCGTGGAAACTTTGACCAACCCAACCCTGGTGCTAGAGTTCAGCTCTCTCGCTTTATCCTCGGCCGTGCCGAAGACTCCAAAGACTGTCGGCGATTGTCTTACGAGGTTTGTGATCGCCCTTGTGGTTTGAGCTCTTTCTTGCATCGGTGCGTCCGAGGATATGATGCCAAGGCTAACCTCTGGTAATCTGGGTTGACGAACTAGGCTTCGGTAGTGGATGGCAAATTAAATTAAAAGCAAGTCAATTATATCCAAACATTCCAGTGCCTCTGACTGGGTTCAACACGTACCTCCTCTTCGCCGGCGGCTACTTCATCTTCTTTACTTTCTTCTTCTTCTTTCTGTTAAATTAAATGGCGCATGCACTCAATACACCAATTAGCTTTCCTTGCATGCCTTCACTATTATGCTTTTACCTGCCATCACTCAGCATGCCTGTTTGTACCAGAGGTCACTAGAATGTACAGTCAACATCTCTCTAATACTCTGCTTTCAGTATCATCTGCCATCACTCAACATATTTATCTGCATTTGTTCTGTGCTTCACAACCAGTTAGAAGAAATTCGTGTTTAAATACTTCTACCCAGTAGGTTGTATTTGGTAGACTACCCCTCAAACTTTGAGGATTAAAGGTTCGTAGTTTGTCAAATTTAAAGACTTGAAACTTGTTTGCCTCTACTCTCCATTGCTATGCTTTCACCGTAATCACTGATCACACTCGGGGTTTGTTTAACAACTCAACGTGTATGAAGCAATACTACCTCCCAGTAGCACCGCGAAAACAAACCTTGTCCTCTTCCTCTTCCCCAGCGTCTGCTGTCACCTCATCAGTCTTCTTCTTTTGTGCGGCGCTGTCACTCTGCTAATCAAACACCAAATGATTAGCATTACTGACAAGTTGAGGGGCAAAAAAACAAGTCCATGTATTACTCCCGACACTGCTTTTGTGATGCTCTATAACAGTTCAATGCCTTATACTTAACTTTATATACATTTATGTACAAACGTTGTTGATAAAGTATTGTTGACCAATTTTAATGACTTCTCTAGTTTATTCCATAAATCTATAGGTTGTAAATCCTCTAAAACATTTGCCAATTGGGTTGCGTGACCCTTCAAGATTCCCCATCCACAGCGAGAGTGACATTGGGTTGCGTGACCCTTCAAGATTCCCCATCCACAGCGAGAGTGACGTTGGGTTGCGTGACCCTTCAAGATTCCCCATCCACAGCGAGAGTGACATTGGGTTGTGTGACCCTTCAAGATTCCCCATTCACAGCGAGAGTGACATTGGGTTGCGTGACCCTTCAAGATTCCCCATCCGCAGCGAGAGTGCAAAAGCACTCAAACTAAACCAACAATATCTGATCATGGAAAGCTGCAAGAATCCAAATTTTCCACTTCCCCTTTCCCTTTCCTCAATCCAATTCCAACGGAATACCGACCTTTGATCCAGGGAAGCAGCAGGCGGCAATCAGGCCAAACGGCAAAACGACGACCAAAACATACAGCACCCACAACCAAGGCCTGTCATTGGTTGCATCAAGGAGACCGCTGATCACTGACGACTGAGGGAAAAAGAGGAGATAAGAAATTCTGCTTCCACAGCAGTTTATCTTGATTTTATTTGTCACACTAATTATAAATTTCAAAATAGCCCAAAAATATCTAATATATTCAATCCAGTAATTGATGGGTAGTAAATTCAGTAAAAGAAGTCATTCGGTGTATATTTTAGAGTACCATTCTTGCGTAAAAGCCTTGTAGCTCTTCTTTGCATTTGTTTCATTAGCACCATATTGCTTACTGTTCAAAGACTGAGGATCCCAGAGTTGAGAACAGTAACACAAATAGGAGCGATCTAGGGATACACATATCTGTTTCATTGCATCTTGCTTTAGGTCACGGGTACAGTTCCTTCTTAAAAATCCAAGCATTCTGTTAGCATTTGCGCGATGCCCTGATGTGCTCGTTCTCAAATCGGTATACCGAGGCTTTTTTCTTTTTCGACAATCTCCAAGAGGTAAATTATTTCACATTGATTGCCGTTTGAACCGGAGACGGCTTTCACACTTCTCGACTGTTTTGCAGGAAGCTGCGCAAAGTTGGCGTTGCTATTTTAGTACTCTCGTAAATAATATCATCAGTAGGACAAGGATTCAGTTTGGAAACCAAATCACCCGTTAATGGCTGGTAGTGGCTGTTGTGTTCGTATAATAAATGGGACATTTTTGTAGCTTGACATTGAAATTCCTCGATGAAAGCGTGCTTATTTGTACAATTGCGATGACAGGAATACTAGACACTCTGTAGCGGGATAAGGACAACAACAGTGTTTTGTTCGAAAATCTAGTCCCATTGTCCGTTGTGAGAAGGCCGTATCCTTGTATGCTAAACACAGCGTCGATGAAGAGAACGAAAACACACTTCTAGAGAGAATGCAGAATTATCAGTGCTATGAAAGCTTCCAGTAGCATAGTGGATGGCTTAGGTTAGGCATTGCTTGTGTTGATTAATTCTGGCAAACGGACGTGCAGAAGGCAAAATATTAAACAGGAAAAATACGTGTCTCCCGTGATACGCATCCTAATTGCGAACTCTCCCACACATGAAAATTATTCATGCTATTATAAAAATACAGACCTCGAGATTGGGTAAAAGAGAAAAGCTAATGTGGGTAAAGTCATTAAGTTTCGAAGTAAATATAAGAGGTGTAATTTAGAATGTAGACAGCTCAAAAGCCAACAATCGCAGTTCGCACTCTCCAAGCATGAAGGTAATTCTAAAAGACTTTTTAGCCAGCATTCATATAGTAGAATACTGGTCAAATTTGACGGTGCGAACTTATTTTGACAATTCTGTAACGGCCAGCAAACACAGTGTTGTAGATAAGGCTGGGAAGTTACTTTCTAAGTACTGATACAAGTTCAATAAATTTGTTATGACAATTAATATGGTAATAATGTAGTACTACTCACATCATCTTTACCACCATACGTTTCTATTACGTTTTTCTTGACCCATCTGAAAGGAAAGTGAACACCACTGCAGTCAGATGAAAAATGTGTTTTTAAAAAAAATTTTAACGTGAACAAATGTCAGCAAACCAGGACTATCAAATGCTTATGACTGAACATTATGTCTGGTTGCTACTGGACTTGGTCGAAGGTTTTCCAGAAGAGCCGGCGGCCGGCGGATTTTGCCGGTTACTCCACTTGAATTCGCCGCCTACATTAGTTGAAAATTTGTTTAGAATTGAAGGTTAAAGTCATGGCAGATATAACGTTCCTTCGAACTGGCAGGTTTTTTGGGTAAACAAGTATTGGTGACAAGTATTTGTTCAACTCGCAAATTCTTCCTTCGCTCGCAAACTATTCGAGTAACCACGTTTTCACAGTTCACAAGCAGCCCTGTCGTCTGTTAACTTATTGTGGCGACACACAAAGCAGCTCTGTCGTCTGTTGTTGTGTTGACGCACAAAGCAGCTCTGTCGTCTGTCTTTGTGTTGACGCACAAAGCAGCTCGCTTACTGGCAAGAAGAAAACAACAAAAGGATTATAAAGCATTCATGCAAGTAAATGTACTCTCGGGCAAAAAAGAAAGAGCATGCAAAAACTCATGCTCAGAATCCAAAGAGGTCTAAAATTTTAAACTTTTTTCCCGGGGTAGACCCCCTCCCCCATCCCCCCTAGGTAATTTGCACCTTTGACGTTCATTGTCCGTTACCAACTTAGTCCCCAGCTTTTCCCACCTACTATAAATGGTATTGAAATCCCTGCTTGGTACTTATATATCAGCCACATGTTAACTATCAGCAACAATGAAGCATCAACTTACGTCTGTTCTGCAAACTTATCGGCCACATGTTTGCTGTCAGTGATAATAAAATTATCAAACAAGATGTCCGGTGTCATGGACCACAGCTCCAAACCAATGGCAGCCTGAAAATAAGCAAAATACCCAAATGTCACAACTTCCAACAGTTGGTATTCAGGACCAGGTAAAGGGCCTAAGAAATAAGAAGACAAACCGAACTAACTGGCCTGGTACCTGCAGTAAGTACCACCCCAAAGGACCAGTCGGGTTACAAAGTCTAGCAGTCTTTTAATCACTGATTTAATGATATTAAATCATGTCTGCATTTGTCTACTTACTATTGCAGTCATCTTGAAAGGCTGTTTATCCTCAAAGTAATCAGGGTTGGGTATCTTTCTTGGCTTCCAGATTCCCTGCAAAAGAAACCTTGCATTGAGTACAGGGCAGACATCTCACACAACTAAACTGACTTAGTTGTGTTCATATTTTATCATTTTCTATTGTTAAACATTATAAACCCTAAACAAAAATGGCGGCTATTTAAATATTCTTTTGTCTCTATTTAAACTAGCTCAACTAGCCTCATTCAGGTTAATATATTATTCTTTCGATTTTTGTACTTATTTCGATACACACAAAATACAAAAATAGGCACCATTTATGAAAAGGGTCTATGTTCATAAATTAATTAAAACAAATGTTTTCATGTTACTAGCATATCTTCCAGTAGAGGAGGAGGAGAAGATGTGCTTGTGGCATGAAAACATTTGTTTATTACAAACCAACATTTTATCTTGAAATTTTAGAAAATATTTATACAGAGACTCCTACTTTAAACTTGGAGTTTACCTGAATCTGAAATAATTGCCAAGTGCATATATTTGCAAGTCTCATTTAATTACATACTGATACATAATATTTGTACCTTGGCAATTTCAACATGCCTCTTTGTACAGAACATATAAAATTATTCGGTTATTACATAGAAAGCAATTGTTTAAGAAATGAAGTATTAAATTCCATCACTTTATTATTTTGATCAAATTATGAATTAATTGACCTATATTTAAACTGACAATGACATGATGAAGTATTAATCTTTTAAGGTCCAAACACGACAAATGGTGTGATGGTAAATTCTCCCAACTGAGCTCCACTCTTTCTATAAATTATAAGCAGTTTGAGAGAATTTGGCTTTTCAACTTCAACAGCTTATTCTACTTGATCATTTCCTTATTTCTCATTACCTGTTATATAATTTTGTTTGAGTTTTGTGAGGAGAAGTTCGATGTTGACAAATTGCCTGGGGCTGAAAGGGTTAAGAGCTTGAATAGCAGGAGTCGGAGTTGGAGGTTTATCAAGGGTTATAGATATTGATACAGACAGAGTAAAAATGTGCTAAAAATAGGTGTCAGAAACAGGTTAGTAAAATTAATGTATCTTTAGATGGACAATGTCTTGTTTTCAAATCCTTGAATAATGCTAAAGAAGATAGATGAATAAGGACTAATAGCCTCAAAGGAAACCAAAAGAGTTCCATGTGGAATAACGTACGATTACAAAAGGTATTAATAGTAGAAGTACTATCTTTTAACTAACAGTAATTTCTGACATTAAAATTTCCAAGTACCTTATAATTTGGATTATCAATCAGAGGTGGCGACCACTTGCCCTTGTAGTTGGGGTTGTCAATGGATGGTGGCTTCCACTCCCCACAACCAACCTTCTCACACTTGGGGTTGCTGATCTGTGGTGCCTCCCACTCACCATCCTCGTCAGTATCCCAGTCCTCAGGCTTCTGACTGTTGGGGTCTGGGATAAGTTCTGGTTCATCATCCAACCAGTCATCAGGTTTCTAAAAGACGTTACATAAGTTAGAGTAGGTACTGTATGTATAAAACTATAACAACAACAAAATATTTGGTCTTGATGTTTTTTCCTTCCACCCTCTCTAACTTTAATCCAGAAAAACATGCTTTTTTATGTTTGTATCCAGATCAGAGGTCTTAACACAAAACACACAAACCAATAGGTTTCTTGACATTTAGTGCAAAAGACCAATTTCGGTATATTAAAATTCAGCCTGAAACAAAAGACATCAACTTGAGGCTCTGGGGAATAAAATATAGAGTTTGTATGGATTA
>JAOBYE010511418.1:0-11330 GCA_025403585.1 Parazoanthus swiftii | reverse complement strand
GTTCTTTTCTCCCTTGTACAAATGTAGTACTGTATATCTTCTCCACAAATATGTTACTTTTGATCCAGAGTACAGTACCTTTCATATACATGTAACAGTGACATTATCTTTTGACTCCCACAATGCCTTTCACACAGATAGAATGTGTCCTCTGCAGTGACAGACCATGTAGGCTTTTAAAATTTGGCGTGAGATTTTGGATTTTAGTATTTGCCTTTTGAAAAACTTAGATTGCTTTTTGACGTGAGCAATTTGAATTAGATGTGAGTGACTTAAGTATGATACGATATTATTGAATTTGATGTGAGATTGCACATGGCCACATCAGCTGCACAGCTGCTGTCCGTTTTCTTTTTACCGTGTGCAAATAAAGGCTATTATTACTATTGTTATTGTTATTATTATTATTATTTATATTATTATTATTATTATTATAACTATTAATAATATTATTAGCGATTTAGATTTGATGTAAACGATCTAATCTTGATGTGTGATTTAATGTATTTTAGATTTGGTATGAGCGACTGAAATTTTATTTGACAGTCGTAGGCCACAGTAATTTGTAGCTTTCCTGTGCAGCTGAACCTTCTAAAATACAAATACACGTATAAGAGGAGTCTGAGCGGTTTTTGTTCACCGATCTCTGGTTTATGATAAAGCTATGCCTATCAATATGATTGTCGATAGCTGTTAGTTTTCAAATATAACGTTAGTCGAGGTCTATTTTACTCGTCTGTTTGATGTCCTTATGCTCGTTTTCTTAATAACATGGCATTCTATTAAGGTCCACCCAACACGATAGCTGATGGGTTGAAGACGAGCCTTGGACTGATTACTTGGCCAATCATACGCGACAGTGTAATTGACGTCATCACTGTGACGGAAGAGGAGATCGTTGCGGCCATGCGGCTGGTCTGGGAACGAATGAAAATAGTCATCGAACCTTCAGCTGCGGTTGGTGTAGCTGTTGTTCTGACAGAAAAGTTCAAGTCATTTCCTCAACAAGATCTAAAGAAGGTTGCGGTTATATTATGTGGAGGAAATGTGGATCTTGAAAATCTTCCATGGTTGAAAGGATCCAAGCCATAGCAAACCGTCAAGACTGGTGTCTCATCAGTATAAAGTATACTCCTCAAAGCATGATGGGAAGTCCACATCCTTTGCAGCCTCCACGCAGATGCCTAGTTTCATTTGCACAAGAATGTCTCCAGGCAGGCAGGCAGGCAGGCAGAGTCCTTCTATATCAAGCTTTTTTTCTGTAGAATTCACAGCATACAGCATCTATCAAGATGGTTTCTTAGTCTCGATGTACCTCGGACAAACAAACAAAGAATTATAGAGCTAGATCATCTGGTGACACTTGCTAATGTTGTGTTTATTAAATTTCACACTAAAATAAAAATATATGTATAAAGTTATGACATGCGTATAAACATGCCATAAGGCGGGAATACTAAGTGCAGTCTTGCCAATACACGGATCCAGAGTTTCAAATTTCCAGTCCATATTCAAAGAAAAGTGAGCACTCATTAAGTCATGCCATTGTTTAACATCGCCAAACACAACAGCCTGACTTAATGAGTGTTCACTTTTCTTTTGAATTGTGACCGGAAGTCTGGAACTCTTAAATAAATATGCGAAACATATAGAACAAACTGTAAAGCGTAAACAGACACGTAGAAGAGGTCTTTTGGAAAGAAAATGTTAAATTTGAAGCATTTGGAAGATAAAAGGGAATTTTCAAATGGATGAATGTAGCGAAGCGGGCTAGTAGCTAACACTCAGCTTTCTTAACAACCATACGGCGGAAAACATATTTTATCAAACCACACAACTGATAGTGATAAAATAGTTTTACAACGTTGTCTACAAAACATTTGTACATTTTTTGTAGTTGGAAAGATACCTTGTCACTGATCTGTATTCCATAGGACACATTACTGCAGATGGAGCATAAATTTGTCAAAATCAATTGGCATGCGCTCCAGACCTCACAAAATCTTTCACGAAGGAAGCATTTTTTTAGTAGAGAAGTGGATACGCCCGTGAAAGCGAGTAAAGAAATCAACTGAGATGTAAAAAAACAGACAAAAAAGAACTTATATTTTGTATTGAATAAAGGTCAAATGCGAACTTTCAAGTGGACATGCAGCTTTCTCGGCTCGTACCACTTCCCAAAGCGAATTGTGAAATGGAAAAACATTTCCAAATGTGATGAAGACTCAAGTGGAAAGTTGCAAGCAACTTTTGGAGGTAAAGTGCATTTGTGTGTTTTTCTTTCATGGACAGAAAATACTTTTATACCAAGCACAAGTTGTGTTAATACTTTGAACAACTCAGTGTACTGAAGCATGAGAAAATGTTCAACTTTTAACATATTTTTTTTTTATCAATAAAGTTCTTGATTTTAAAAGTTGTTGAGTCAAATTGTTTCTGTCAGAAAGAAGTGCGGTTACCAATGCGATGAACTTAATTTTTTTTTTAAAAAAACTGTTGAAAAAAGTTCAACTCACAGTTGGGTTAATTGTTTTTCAGTGTGACTCCATTTAATTCGATGAGAGCAATTTATAAACATGTTTAAAATAAATTGCCCTCTTGTTAATATATTAATAAACTTCTCTCTTGTTAATATAATAATAAATTGCTCCTTTAGCGAATTAAATGGAGCCTCACTACACACTACTTCGTCGACTCGAAATTTTTGTCCACTGGGGCGTATTATGAAAGTGGTCTACAGATAGAGTGAGTTGAAGATAAATGATTTGTAGTCTACAGATCAAGATTGGTCTCTTATAAGGTTCCTTTCGATCTCATGCTTGACAACCCTTACCGAAAACGTCTTTTTCTTCTTTACAACAGGAAAACAACAGCACCCGACTGAAGACCAGGAGATACTTCACACGTTGTTTTGAATGTGGAGCGCCGGTATTCAGCTCAGTTCAAACATGGCAAAACAGTGCGGTTGAAAATGGACAAGGTTTGTTTCTTTTGATCTTGTTTGTCTTAAATGCCGATTTGGGAAATTGTGGCTTTAAATGCGTAATGATGTCATTTTGGGTTTCAAGAAAATTGTGGTGTTGACGTAGCTGGTCGTGAGACACCGTTCACTTCTGTTGGGGACAAAAGCCAATGGTTGGGTGACAAAAACTCAGACCTGTTTTCGGTTGGAACTAACAAAGTTGGTACATAGTTTGCCAAAAACGATGACTAAGACAAAAATAGGTTATTTTTGAAGAGGGAAAACATTGTCTTCAGCTGCAACCCAGGTTATATACACTCCAATATAATTCGTTAGTTAATTTACAGCAGTTCGAATAAAAGATTTAAAACCTTTGGGCATCACCTCAAAGTTGAGATTTTGAACATTTACTTAAACTTAATAAAATCTCTGCCTTCGCGCCTTGCTAAAAATGTTGTAGGCTATAAACAGTGACCTTCCTTTAACCAGTATTTTCAATGTAGCTGCACCTTGTCAAAGACACGTCATTGATAAGACGGAGGATGGATGATGCAAACATTTTTTGTGCAGCTTAAAAAAGCGGTCAAAAGCAATTGAGCAGTGGAAAGGGGTTTTTTGTAAGTTAGTACGTGTATACTTAACTATTTTTCTTCGATTTAGAACCTAAAAACTAGGACTAGGGTGAATCGTCAAAGCTTCAAAAATAACAAGTTGTAAGTTCAAATTCAGAGAGTTTTATTGACTTTCTTACAAGCGTTCATTCGGCGAGTATACGGCCTGAGAGCGAAATGCGTCTTGGTCGCGGCGCGCGCTTGACTCAACGTCACAGTAACAAGAGTACCGTAACAATTGAAACCTCACGCACATTCTATGTAAGGTAAAGAACTCGGAGCATTCACTACGGTTTTGTTGTTTTGCAAAGTTGTGACAATGACTTCCAAAAGACGCCAAGACGATCAAGCAACAGGCATGGTTAAACGCAAACGATCACAAGACTCCTTCCTAACGCCGCCGACACTTGTCGATATAAACCTTTTAGATGACACGTTTAGAGTTGCACAAGCTAAAGAGGACGAGTTTTCTCAAATGATCGGCGAATTCATGATTCCAAATTCATTTATTTTTACAGAGGGTATAAACTACATGACAGCTTTACATTCTGTGCTAGAACTACCACGAGAGGCTCTATTTTTAGCTTTCGACGTCCTCCACCGATATTTGGCGAAAGAGTACGCATCTTTGAGAGGAAATAGAGCACCAAAGCGCGTTCTTTGCGCATGTATTCTGCTTGCCGCCAAGTTCAATCAGGGTGACGGTATTGCGATCCGGAGAAAGATCACCACAAAGTCCAAAGTGAGACCGAAGGTACTGATAGAAACAGAACGACGAGTTTTCGGCGCAATCGACTACCGATTGAATTGGTGGAATTGTCATTATTTTCTGGCTCATTACGCGGATCAGTGGAAAAGCGAGGAAACATCAAAAGAAGTTACTATAGCGGAGCTTATTCTTGTGGCCGCTCACCATAGCCGCAAGGTGTACCAGATCAAGAGTTCTCTCAACGCAGCCGTGTGTCTGAACATCGCTACGGAAATCGTTGCTTTCTCTGGCGCAAGCGGTGTCCCGCTAAAACGTAAGCGAGCCGATGTGGAAATTTTTGACTCAGAGGAAAACGGCTTGTTTTCAAAGGCGGAACTGGCTAAGTGTAAGAGTAGAATAATTAGAACAATAAGAAAATGTAAAAGAAAGGAAACTTATGTTTATGATATGCTTTTAGATGAATGTGGCGTAGATCCTGTGGAAGTACTACAGCATGTCGTTTAAACAATAAACAAAGTTCAGTTGCAAGTTGTTTTATCCTTTGATTTCATAAATCAAAGACGATTTTGGATATAAAACTTTTATAATAATTATTATTGATCATATTGTTTGTTTGTTTTAAGAATAGAATAGCAACTACCTTTCGCTAGCGGAGCAGTCTGTTGTTTGTCAGTTGCTGTCTCGAACGTTTTTTTCAAATTATTATGTATAGCTGAGCAAGTTACTTTTTGTTTTTTTAATAAGAACTTCTATTTTTCGGGCTAAGGCCAGCTGAACGATTTTTTTTTTGGAATTTCAGCCTCAAATTTTCTAAAAGATGTTCGTGATATTGTTGGAAATTGTGTTTGCATAAACTCATTCAAATTGAATGCTGTTCTAAAATACTAACTCTGAGTTCATGTACACCCTTCTGAAGAAAGGCTGACCCCTTTTCGAAACATAAAAAAGAAAACGTAAAAGCTATGACCCAGTGGAGTTATGGGAAACTAGCGCGTGCTTCATTTCTTCTTTGACGACGACTTGAGCGATCCACGGCTGGGATAGTTTCTTCTGGATAGTTTTGGAGACGATAATCTTTCAATTCTCCCACCGAATCAAATATCAGTACCTCTCTGAAATGGCATTTGTCCCCTTGGTTTTTGTTTTCTAGTTTTGACACTTTCACGGTAATATTAGCTGTTTCTAGATCTGAATTGTGAGAATACGCGGTTTCTGCCGTACGGATCCTGCACAGAAACTGGCGGATGAATATCTGATTGTCTGAAGGTCTCAATACCCACAATTCCATTGGGTCGTATCTTAAACCTTTTATGTAAAAAGGAGCTGACCTTTCTTCAAAAGGAAGTATATGTAACAATTGCATCAAACGTTAAGTTACACTGTTCCCTCACGATATTCGTTGTAGTAGCGCTTTATAGAAATACAAACTCCTTTCTTACTCTCCGCCTAGTTATGTTCTTGAACAAGTTCGTACTGAAAATTTGGCAGTCAGTTTGAACTTCGACGTTGTATAAAAAACAGTGTAGTAGTGATAGGGAACCGACAAAGAAACCGAGTGGCCTTTATCGTTTTGCAATACTCTGCACAGTTTTTCAAAAATCAGTTTAAACACTACTTTCTTTAGAACAGCTTGTTTTCAAGACGTTCTGGTTGAAGAAGCTGTGTTTATGTTTTACAGAAGAAAGCGAAAAATCGCGAAACTTAAAGCATTTTAGTCTACAATAGCGGTTATACAGGAAGTCCTTCGCCCTGGGGTTTCAGTATATATAAAGTTAAATCAGTTTTTTCGATTCCTGTCATTGTGTCTTAATGTTAAGATTATTCTTTACGTTTTTCCCAAATGTTATTGCATGTTTAAAATCCGTGGAAAAATGTGTACTATCTTCAGTAAATTTTCCCTTTTCTTGCACTGCCTAATCCAGATGGTTATGCCTTATGGTTTCTTCTACAACATCAGTTGCCATTTTTTTTGTTAGTGACGGTAAACCAAACAGCCGTAAAATTTCTGTTGCTTTTATGCAAAACTTGGCAATCTATAAGCAAGATTAATTCTATAGATAGGTAATCTTTATTTAACTAGGAAACTCCTTTCAATACAATAACACTGGTATCAGTTGGAGCTATGCTACACTTCAAATAAATGAATTCGTAAGGCCTTTCTGGCGCAGATGTTGGGCAATCGATTTTGTGAAAATTAAAAGCGTCTTAACAAAAACTGAGCTAAACCGAGCGTTTAAACTATGTCAGATAATAATAATAATAATAATAATAATAATAATAATGATAATAATAACAATGATAATAGTAGTAACAACAACAACAATAATAATAATAATAATAATAATAATAATAATAATGATAATAATGATAATAAAAATAACAGATTTTTTTATATAGGAAGTGGTTGCCCATTCATCCGAGCCAGAGGCTTATGATAAAAGTGATTGACTACTAAGACTAACTTATAATAAAAACTCGTGACCAGTACAGTGTAAACGGCTATAGATCTATCCTGACTAATAATATATATATAACCTATAACACGAAGGTTTATTAGTATACACATTCACACTACTAAATTATATACACAACCAGCTATATAAGTCAGACAGTTTAATTATAATGGGTTCGGAAATTGAGACAGTGAGGCAGAAGATTTAGTTGATAATGGTAACTGATTCCAAATGCGAAAAATATTGTGAGAAAATGAGTTGCGTCGGTAACTGCTACTGTAAGATTCCTGTGCAACATTATGGCCATAACCTCATAAGGTACATGGTGTAACAGGGGCTTATAAAGTCCGAAATGTAAATTGGACCTTGTTGAAAACTCCCAAAAAATACGATCAACGACTAATTACTCACGGTTCGAATCCCACAGGTTTTCTCTTTCTCCGCGTGGACCCATTTCCTTTCTATGGCTCTCGCTCAGAAGGAGCTGCTTAGGACAATATTACTGCACTTCATCTTACCACATTCATATCTATATATTAGCCATGTATAGCTTTTCTAGTTTGAAACGCTCGTATGCAATAATTAGTTGCAATGCTACATGGCGTTTGTTCGAAGTTTGTAACTTTTCTGCTTGTAATCATATCACTACTGTCTGATTGCTGCCCGACGGGAATGTTTGTGCTCATAATAATAACGATCCCCAGGAAGGCAATGGCCGCCCTGAAGTGAGTGAAGGGGATGATTTTCGGGCCGATTTTTTCTGGAAAAGAGAATGTAGAGGATTCGCGATCTGGAGCACAATGATATTTAGAGAGAAAAATTACATTGCATGTACACAAATCAGACTAGAACCTAACCAAGAAATTCGTTTTACGTTTAACGTAACTTCTGTTCCGACTTTTTATATACAATTGTAAATATTTTTGAGGTTAATTTTAATGAGTTTGTTTGTACAAATGTATATTTTAAAGATAGTTTTACAGACATAGTTTATTTAAACGCTCTTAAGAGTTTACGACGCCAACGATAAAAAACGCGGCGGTTAAAATAAATGAACAAGAATCCATTAATCATTTGTTTTCTGTATCTGAGATTTTAGATGTTATCACTTTTTTTTATTGCTTTGCCACATTGGAATCTTTGGTTCGGTAATTAAAACGGATTCCCTGTATGATGAAAGGTGATGCCATCTGTTTAAGTTAGAAAGTGCATTTCAGTCTAAGTCGTTCTCCGATAAACTTTTATCTCCCATTAGCAATGTTGAGAAGATGTTTGTTGTCAGTCTGTGTTGTTGATATTCTTAAACTGCCTTAAGTAAACTGCATTCGTAGAAATAACGCAGATCCTTTTTAGCACAGAGATCATGAACTGATTGCGACGACTTGACTGAGCAGGAATTTGTCGCAAGTTCGAAAGTTCGGCATTTGATTTAAAAGAGCACTTAAAATCTATATAAGGAAACCGGCTAACTTAAAATCGCCTTTAAATAGAGGTACAAGACATAGTTAAGTATAATTTTGTTGACCAAATAAGAAGCATTCTTCAACTGATGTTATCGGGATTGAGCTTTTAAAGTAAATTTGACTAGTGCACAAAACTGGTTGATTTATAACAATTTATCACGTTGAGGACATATTGTGGCTTTCCATGCAGATGGCCATATCAGCCGTTCTGAATAGTTTGCATGGATCAGGATTCCTAAAATCAAGATTAGTAAGATACAATTTCGGCAAAATTTTCTTTCTAATGTAATACCTTCTATTATTTCATGGTTACACTTCATAAGACTGAGCTCGAAACCAGCAGAGCCCGATCGAGTGGTTACATATTTTGTATGTATATCTTTTTCACCCTGTTGTTATTAATTTATGAACTAAAACTTAGTTTCAGTCGTAGTGCATATGTTATAAGGTAGTGTCCCCGATTAGTAAATATTTTTAAACTAGTAGTAGTAGTTCCCACACTCGATTAAAGATATTTTGGATATATATATAAAATACCGATCATTTTGCATGGGTGTCAGAACTGCATGCTTGAGTTTCTTAAGTATTCCACACAAGGGCTTTCAAGACAGATTAGAGGTAAACTATATTTGCTCAGAATGAACATTATTAGTTATTAAAATACCTTTTCTTTCTTCCAAGCAAACTTCAAAATAAATACAGGTGAAATAAATGAGCTCTTAAGTCTTCAGACTAAGCCGTGCCCGGTTTTGTAACAATAGTGGTTGAGCGGTGTTTTCAGTTGATGGCGTATATCTCCGTTGTTACCACTCGAAGCCCCTAGCTATATACCTACATATTAACGGCAAGCTTTTTGGAAGAAAATATTTTCGTTTTAAAATGGCAGACCACGCGGCTATGGATTTTCTAGATCTTGTTTCCCCCATTAATTTAGTACTATTTGTTCTCCAAAACCCTGTGAACGATGTTTGGTGATTATATGTAGATAAAATCAAAATTCCTTAGGCTTTGAGCTTGAATGTAGCGAGCAAGTGAAGAACTGTTGTCAAACAAGAGAAATACAAGGAATTTCAAACATCAACAACCGACACAATTTTGAAGTTCAGTTGTTCTGCTTTAATTTGATAAAAATTCAAAACAGTAGACCAAAAAGTGCCGCTCCAGGAACATCGTCTATTGCTACTTTTGCTCTAACTTGTACGAAACTGGTTGTTTGGAGAAAAAGGCTCACGAAAATCCGGTATAGTCTTCTCGAGCATATTTCTGGCGGTAGCTTTCAGTCGCAATGTCTCCATTACCCAATGAGATAACTCAGATATCAGAAAAAACATTTTGCTTGCATGTGACAGCTTTGTTAGATATAATCACTTCTACTCTGTTTTTTTAAGTATAGGAACCTTTAAATAAGATAAGTTTTGGCTGGAAATGGAGGCTGAAGTTTAGTAAAAACAACATTTTACTCCACCTGTTTTCTAAATGAGCAAAATCTGGTATCTGTATTGGTAGTTCTTCTCTGTGGAAAAGTCAACTCGCCCTAAGTTCGATTGCATGCACGAACGATGCGCCAGCAAAGCTAAAGCTGCTCTATTTTAACATGTCGTCTGTTGTATGTAATTTAGGAACATTTTGATGCTCAAATCGCAAAACATGCTTCAGCCTCAGGTCAAAATCAGACCTTCTTATAAAAAAGAGTGTATCTGTTTTCTCAGAAATCACAATTACAAACCGAGTGCATGGTAAGCGAACACTTAAATACCTTTACATAGAATAGAATCAGTGAACTTAATACCATATAGTATGTTTGATCTTCCTCTTAGCAACTTTACCAACTTTTGAAGACACAGATAAAACAGGAGTAACGTCTGGTCAATTTTTCAGTTAAAGAAAACGTTCTGTGAAACGTTACTTAGCCGGTTTAAGACAGCAAAACGTTTTAAACTAGAAATTCCCAATTCTCGCATTTGTTGTAAGTAATCCCTCCGAAGCAAACGCGTCCGTGATTGCCAGATTTTGCAACTTTTCGTGGCCGTCAAAAATCAAGACAGGTACAAGAAAGTGAAAGTTACTTTTAAATCAGTGTCACTGCACATACACAAGATTTAACACGATTTGTTAGACATTTAGCGATACAACTTTGCTTTTCAGCAAGCTTAGAAGTTAATGAGCAGTCTTTATTAAATTATTTCGGCGAAATTGACCCAAGAAGTTTAGATCTGAAGTGAGGATCGGTTGGTATGATCAAGTAGCTTGAACTCGTAAAAACTCAAGTGCCTGCCTTTAACCAGTCACATTCCCGTCAGGAGTTTTTATTTTTTTTATAGGTGTTTCATCATTAGGTCGTTAGTGGAATATTTGGTTTCTTTTTGATCGCCAATCATAATTCAATCAAGCCCCTTTTAAAATTCCTTGCGTGCGGTCTTGCTTGTTATTATTAAGATAATGCTGCCAAAATCACAGATTGAAATTCGCTTAACAGACTAAATGTCCAAGTTGAGGGTGAACTTCAATCACTGAGAGCAACAATTTGAAAATTTATACGTCCGAAAATAGAACTAAACTTTATCGAAGTATTCAATGGTGTCCAATGATTTGCACAACGTAAAAGCTACATAAATGATATAGTCGTTTTGTTATTTATTTGGTTCTGCAAGTATTTTAATTTAAAACATACTTATAATTGTGTCAGTGAATGTATGCATTGTTCAGCATTTTGAGTAAAAAGTAATCTTGAGTTGAAGTGTTTTGTATCCGACACACTGTAGGTATAGACTACCGGACTATAATGGAAATAGAACCCCAACCCTCTCTTTCAGCCTTCAGCTTAATTGTTTTCTTTGGCTCGCTTAAAGCAAGTTGCTAGATTTCCCTGCTTTTAATTGGAAGGGAGAATTCTGCTGTTATCTGGTAAAAAGAGGTCAGGGACTATTCAAGTGAAAACTGATCACTCGCGCCCCACTGGCGAGACATCTTATTTGAATATGAAGCTGTGTACTTGTTTTGATAATTCTACTTGTTACTAAAATAAGTACGTGAAAGTGGCTCACAGCTTCACCTAGCCTCAAGAATGCAGTTGATAGCATCGTTATTATAAATATATTCAGGGTTATCACTGTCAACTATATATTTTTTATT
>JAOBYE010511307.1:0-13092 GCA_025403585.1 Parazoanthus swiftii | reverse complement strand
AAGTATAATAATTATTGTATCCAAACTTTATTTAGCATATCTGATAGGCATGTAACTGGTGGGCTTAAAAGAAGGAGGGGGGGGGGTTATAATCCTGATATTTTGCAATGCAGTAAACTGAACCTGTAGGTCAGAACCCAAGTTTCAATTTCCTCACACACTAAATCCCTGACCCTGTTTATGAGGAAAATTCTCAGAAATTTATACCCTGTTCATGATTTCCAGATCAAATTTTGCACATTTATTTATTAAATTATTTTTTGTTGGTTTAAGACCACATTTATGAAAACTGGTTTTCAAAAATCAAAAAAAAGTTATCCCCTTTTTAGTATCAGAAGGTAAAAAAAGCATATCCCAAAGGACAGCATGACCTTTAGCTTGTATCGCTTGTATATGTAATTACCCCTCCCCCTAGGATTTTCCCAACTAGCCTGCTCTGTTAGTAATTCTTTTTAATTTTATTTGGTATTTAATCTTAATGTTCTAATAGCTAAAGTATATCTAATGATAGGTAATTATTTCCAAATTTCAGCCTTTAGGTTCTTAAGTTTGTATACTGTAAGGTGGCTATTTTATTGAATATAGTGTTTTTTTAAGAGAATTGACTTGACTGTGTACTTGTGAACTTTAAGAATATTTTTTTGTCATATTGAGATACTTTAATAGTAATAATAATAAAAATAAGTGTTATAATTATTATCATCAGACTTTGAAAAATGTACAGAACGGCACTCTTTTAAATGGATTTGAGGTAGTATCTGACACATACGTCAACAATGGAAGAAAGCAGAGAGCGCATCCCTTTATATGAGAACTCAAGACAAACTGGGGGACAACTGTTTGATGGCACCAAAGATGATCAGAAGAAGAATCGACATGGTTTTTGTTGTCAAGTCATTCCCAAACGCTACATCATTGCTATTTTGGCAATGCTTGGATTTTGTAACGTGTATGCTTTGCGTGTAAACCTGAGTGTTGCATTGGTTGCTATGGTTTCCAATACTACAGTTATTAAAGATGGGAAGAAAACATTGGTAAGTGGAGATTGTTACAATTGATCAGTGTATCAGTACATTAGTATTAATACCTAGAACTTTTGAGAAATTTGTCATAATGAGAAATTTGTCAACATTTAATATGATCATAAAGTAATGTGCTTAAAATATTGCATATTGAATATTTCAGCAGGCTTAGTGAAGAATTATGTTTTGTCTAATGATATGCTGATTGTGGTACATTGCAGGAACCACCCGAGTTTCACTGGGATACTAAATTACAAGGTAAGTTAATGGGCGAATATAATTATGTATAGGGGGTCAAATGGGGGTACCCCCATAATTGGCTATAAATTATTATAATTTATGTAATATGTGCCACTCTTGCAAGGGCCATGGAGCTGGGGGACAATTCCCTTCCACTTTTTTGAAAATTGTAAAAAGTTACTGAGAAAAAGTGTTTTCTGCCACCCACTTTGACTCACTAGTTAGTCAGCCCCCCACTTTCAAAGTAGCTCTGCAGCCTATGCCTGAAGCGTGTGGGTTTTTGGGCCAGTTTGGTTTGGAGTAGGGTATACATTTTGCTTGAATAGTCTAAGAAAAAGCGTATGATTTTCCCTGGTGAAACTGTTTCATCAAAATTTGACAATTTCACTCAAAACGCTTCCAAAATCTAAGTGTTACAAGACAGTAAAACATGTGTTTCTTATTAAATGTGACTTAAATTGGAATTATAAAGTGAACTTTATAACTATAAAAAAGTATTATAATTTCTTTTAAGAAATTAAAACTATTATATTTTTTTATATTAGTTAAAACTATTATATTTTGTAAAACTGACAATTTTTTTCCTCCGTAACTACTACAGACTATTTAAGCTTTATAATATTTTTTTTTCTTCTTCATGATCAGGTGCACTTGTTACTAGGATAATAAAATTGTAGAAATAGTAGACTAGCTGTGAAGCTGGCAGTTTTTATTAGGGACAAAGTGTCAGAAATGAGCAGCTTGTTCCAGGGCAGTCAAGTTGCGCTTACTGCCAGCTTCACAGTAATGTTCTGCTCAACAATGCAGTGGATATACTGATAAAATATGTAGAATCTGTAACTGAACAGTCAAATTAAAATCTTCCACAGGTTCAGTCCTGGCAGCTTTCTTCTATGGTTATCTTATAACTCAGTTCCCAGGGGGGCTGCTGGCACGCAAGTTTGGTGGCAAGAACCTTTTTGGCCTTGGTGTGCTCTGTACAGCTCTCTTTACACTTCTGACGCCTATTGCTGCAAGGCAACATGTGGCAGTGCTCATATTTCTCAGAATACTTGAGGGACTATGTGAGGTATTAGCCACAGAGCATGTATTTAAATAGCTGTGCTAGTATCGTATGTAAAAAGAGAATTATACTTGACTGATTGTATGTGTCACATAGTTATGTACTTAAATTACGCATTTATTTAATTTCTCTTTTAATGGGATATATACTGTGGAATATGCCAAACATCACTTATACATATACACAAGTGTGTTATTTGAATCTATTTTCCTCATTTAATTCAATGGTTCACTAATTTATTTGTTAATATTCATTCATTCACTTGTGTTATTACATAGTTGGACTTTGGCTGCCAAACTAAGGACCTGGATTGATGTCGATATCTGGTCTTGCTATTACATCAATTACTTTCTTTTGCCACTCCATCTGAGGACAGAGACATTAGTTTGTTAATCCAGTTTCTCCACGCATTCATTTCTGTCACAGGATTTATAATGTACATAAAAGCTTAGACAGTTCACACAAAGAATAAAGTAATCCCATTAGGTTGTGGTGACTGCCACCCACTTATCTACGTACATTTTATTTTAGCTGGCTGTAAGCCGTCCAAGGTCAATTATGAACCATAGTTTATGTTGGCTGCCAGTGATGCCAGTCTGTACATTAACATACAGTATGGACAAATGGCCATGCCGGCATGATAACCTTAAAACTTATTTGCTTTAACCCTTTGTCAGGGTGTGGTGTTTCCTGCGAGTCACCAGGTGTGGAGTAAATGGGCACCACCGTTGGAAAGGAGCAAATTGGCAACAATTGCTGTATCAGGTGCTGATCAGTTGTTGTTAAGTCGAATTATAGGGACTTAGAGACATTAGGACGTAAAGGTCGACGATTTGGAGAGAAAACTTGCTTACCGGTATTTACACATCACAGCACACTGCCCATGGTAATGTACTAGTAAGCTGACCGGCAAGAGCAAGGGTCTTGATCCTACCAGCCTGTCCCTCAAGCCAAATAAAAAGCTACTAGAAATAGCAAATTAAACTTAACGGCACAAAGAAAACGCAAAAAATAGAGTTTCAACGGATCCGGACTTCTTCGTAGCTATCACTGACGTCTGCCGATACGAACGTTTTAAACTCGAATCCTGTTATGCACGACATTTGCAGTGAAAGTATTACTTGAGAGTTTGATCACCATAGCATGATCGCTTCAGAGAAAAGATCTATCGGATCAAATATGTACTTTTTCCTCATTCGTTAGAACTCTATTTTTCTCCGTATCTGCATTTCATATCATTCGCCTTCATGTTCTACAACGTACGCTCCACGAAGCACACTCCACCCGAACCCTGATCATGACCATCTACAAGTATTGGTCTGCATTTCTCATCGTCTATCTTCATGTCGGCTACAACGCTGCACAAAGCACACTCCACCAATCCTGATCATCACCATCTATCGATCTGCTTTCCTCATCGCTTATCTTCTTGTTCTAAAATTATCTATAGAGTACACCCATCAACTCTGATGATCAAATGAGCCTGTTCGCAGGCTAGGATCGATCTTCATAGTTCACCTTCATGCCTATAATCCTCCGGCCATAAAGCACACTCCATCATCCCTGACATTACCATATATCGATCTGCATTCTTCATCGTTCACCTTTATGTCTATAATGCTCCGGTCATAAAAGCACTCGATCAACCCAGACATTACCATAAGTCGATCTGCATTCCTCATCGTTCACCTTCATGTTCTACAATACTCTATAAAGCTCACTCCATGAACCTTGATCATCATCATCTAACGATCCTTATCGTTTATCTTCATGTTCACAAGTTATCATAACATAGTACACTCCATCAACCCTGATCATCACTATCTATCGATCTGCATTCTTGATGTTCTACAACCTCCCGAACTTAAAACTGCACCGGCCTGCCCTGTAGTATTTGTTTATTCATAGTCTCACTATAGTTCATGTTTATCCTTGAAGGAACGCATTTTGGCACCGTACTTGCTATGCCTCTATCAGGAGTTCTAGCTGAGCAGTTTGGATGGCCATCGATATTCTACTGTTTTGGTAAGAGTCAGGCAGATGTTTTGAAGTAAAATACTGGCTTAGAATGAGTTCATTCAGTCTGTGTCAGTGGGTTCAAATTTACGAAACATTTTCATAACCGGTTTAGGTATATCTTATATTCTGACTATTAAGCTATTTGGTAACTCTGTTTTAAGGATGGTCAGAGTAGACTGGTGACTGAAGAAGTGAATGATTTTCGGTGTGTCGAGGGATATTGAAAAACTTTGTTGTCAGCCTGTAGATCTGCTGTAAATATTCTACTTCAAATCACTGAAAATTGCTTCTAGAAATTCCGCTAAGCGCCCGCAACAGAAAGATTCAAGGGCTGCGGAGCTGGGGGGGTAACGGGGGCAATTGCCCCCCCCCATTTTCTTTTGAAAATTTTAGAGTTACTGAGAATAAGTGCCTTTTGCTCCCCCCACTTTGAGTCACTAGTTAGCCCCCCCAACTTTCAAAGTAGCTTCGCGAGTTTTTTCCAAACAAAAAGCCGTTTAATTTGTAAAACTCGCGTGCGTTCCCAAAGAGTCTCATAATTCGCATGACTTGTGCTTTCATTTATAGCCTGCCCGCAGACCTTAATTATCGATCCTTCGCCGCGGAAGCGAATTTAGGTCTGCGGGCAGGCTAGTGGTTTCACACATACACAACAATAATTTTTCGTTTGGGTTGATTATGGCATAATCTATGAGCTGTTTACTTACTCCTCAATTCCCCTGTTAACCCCCTGTGGCATGTTCGTGTTTTTAGCTCAGTTTTGAACTTACGTAACGTTTAGAACATTGCCCAGCGGTTTGATAGTGTGCATGACTGGGGGCTAATTGTTCTTTTCATGTTTTGATAGTTGCGCGGTTGATACAAACCAAAAAACCACGATAGCTTACAACAACTTAAATCGCTTCTGAAATGTGACGATGTTTTTTAGTTTTTTTCGGATATTCATAATTTAAAAAAAACGCTCGATATCTTCCCCAACCGAATAAATGAGTGTTTTCATATCAAAATTTCCATTGGGGGGAGGGGCTCACTGGACGGGGCTTGGATGTAAAACCACATTTCAGGCATCTGAGACTGGAGCTTACTTGAAGAGCGCCTTTAAATAACAGCGGTTGGGGCTAATCAAAGCTTAATGATAGGAAGAGAGGGGTCGGTTAAGCTTTAACACCGAAAACTTCTGCCTTACTGATTTGGCCAAAATCGAGTCCGGCTTGCACCAAAGTACTGCTTACCTGAATTGCACAGAAAACAGCGAAGCGTTTTTCAAGAATAAATATTCAAAACAGCAAGTAATGATACTGAGTAGAACTACTTCAAAACGTGCAGTTCTGCAATTGATTTCGGCCCCTTTAAATCTTAGACTAATTAATGTAGGGCTAAATACATGTTTGACTGTGTATTTGTATTTGTGCGAGTGTCAGTGCGTCCTCAGGCGCATGTGGATCTATCTATCTATCTATATCGTGCCGACTAATTTGTCAAGCGCGCCACTCGGTGGTTTCATGGCTGCCGGGGCTGCCGGCCGTCAGGCGTCGCCACTCGTCACTGACGTAGTTTGCTAGATGGCCGTTGGCTCACAGAGGAGCTCCTCCGCCCTTTGACAGGTCTTGTTTTTAATCCTGCTGGGTGACTAGCCACCCTCCTCATCTACACCGGAGTGAGATGGGGGAGCCGGTTGAGTCGCCGGCAACCCGACCCGTGACAGGTGGTACTGGGCTACGTGGTACCAGTAGCAGTCAAGAGACTGACCTGACTATGCATGCATGTGTGGCTGCGTTTTGTCAAACAATGTCAAATTTTTTTTTTCTTTGGCATTTATTTAATGTTTTCGTTTTACCCGTTTTAGGAACATGCGGTGTCTTATGGGCTGTTCTTTGGTTTGGGGTTGTCAAAGATTCCCCTGAAGATGATCCAAAAATTTCACCAGAAGAACTTCATTACATCCAAACGAGTTTAGCCAAAGATGCAAGCAGTTACAAGGTATAAGTGTTCAAATGTTATTATTCCCACAAAATTACGAAAGAGACTGAAGCAGTAACAAATAAATACAACATATTTGGTGGATTCAAAAATAACAATATCTCTGGGGTTAACCAGCAGGAGTTTCTTGCACCCGTATTATCGTAAACAAGAATCATATAGAAGTATTGGGATAAAGGTAAAAAAGATGTTTTGGCCTTTAAGTACTGATTGTTAAATGGCATTTAATATCAAACGTAAAACCAATAGCGCATTTCTAAATACTTATATACAGAGCAGTGTTCAGTGATTTCAGATCTCTGCTGGTTTATGTTAAAGTATTGTTGCTAATTCCAAGGCTCGGTTCTGTTTGTAGGATGTCAGCAGAGTTCCGTGGAAGGCCATCTTCACGTCACTGCCAGTGTGGGCCATCATTGTGGCACATTTCACGGAAAATTGGGGTTTCTACACCATGCTCACGGAGCTACCGTCCTACCTCAAACACAGGCTTCACTTCGACCTGAGTAGAGTTAGTATCTGGTTGATCGAGATCAGTAATAGTACTTCGTCTTAACAAGAATCTATGAAGTACTTTAGACTTGCTGTTATTGACTCATTGTAAAAAACTAGGTTTTCTAACTTTGTAATAATGTTTTGATTTGATTTTTTTGCAATACATTGTGTTGTTGTAAAGTACTTTAAGCGGGCTACAAACTGAGGAAGCGCTAAGTAAAACATACATTTTTCAGTTGTTTCTTTACCTTCACTGTATTATCTATTTTGTGCCTGTACTTAGCTCGTTGTACTGTATTCTGGCGTTAGACGCAAATTATCGCAAATTACCAGCTGACGGTTTAATATTCACCATATTTGTACTAACGTTTGTTCAGCAACTGTGCGGCTTGCGTGGATGGCACCGCCTTCTAAAGTGCTTTGTAGCTGATCTGAGATTTGTTGGAGCCGAAACAAATTGCAGAATTACACACATCTTAGATATCCTATATCCTGGTCAGCTACTTGTTGTAATTTTTAGGATAATTTTCGTTAAATGTAGTTAATTGGTATCCAAAGGAAATTTACTTGCGTATAGGTAGCAAGACATCTCTATTGTATCATTACCCTATCCAGTCCAAGAGGGAGGAATCCACCCACCCCAAGGTTTTTTCATCATGGATTACTTTAGAACAATTTGGATTTCAAAGCTCAAATCACACGACTTTTCTTAAACTTTTACAGGCAGTCTTTCTAAGTGTGTTTCAACACTATTCTGGGTGAAGTGACTATGACTCTAGAACTAGTTCAAAGTAACTTTCTAACTAGTCCACAATTAATTCATAGTTACTTCGTGAAGTTTGAAACATCAGTACTGCTGCATTCTGGCAGTCTTCAGTAGTTCTGATTTATCGATATTTATCTGTCTGGTCAACAGGCGGGGGTTGTGATCGGCCCTTCCATACCTGGTTATCATGATCACGACCCAGATTGGAGGGAATATTTATTGATATTTCTCTGTTTGTTCAACAGGCGGGGTTTGTATCGGCCCTTCCATACCTGGTTATCATGATCACGGCCCAGATTGGAGGGAATATCGCTGACTGTTTGAGAAGGAAAAAGATTATGAGTACGACTAATGTACGAAAACTGTTTAACTCGCTCGGTAGGTAAAATATTCCCATGCTTCCCACTTTAAAGGCTCAGATCGGATGTACATCTGTTATACATTTTTTGTCTTTTGGATTCGTTAAGTCAATCGAAAAACTAAAAGTAATTCAATGTGGTTTAGCAATGACAATTCAATTTTAGTTAAAGGTCCTTTAGAATAATCAACACTCTCGCAGTTGCTTACAAATTTCCCAAGAAGGTGCCCCAAAATCCCATATTTGCAGCTGAATGTAAGAAACATGTAACGTTTTTGATCAGACAGTTACATAGTCTGCCTTTCGCAGTCGACAAAGATATGCAGAGCAGTGGATGATGAGCCCCCTCCCCCCCCCCCACACACACACATACACATAAAAGGAATACCCCAGCACACCCCTCCTCCTCTCATAGAAGACATGCCCAGTCCCAGCCGTTGCTTTTTCAAGTTTTGAAGCTTTGTACATGATTTTCTGGCCCGTCACTCCGTTAATACACCCGTCCTTGACCGTATTAACAAGGTTCCACTATCTCGTGTTCCCGTCAGTTCTTGAAAACCCTCATCACATTAACTTCCAACTTTCCTATTTATTCGTTCCAGGGTTCATCGCACAAGGTTTATGTCTGGTGATAGCAGGCTACACCAGAGACTGGTTGACTGCTGTTATCGCTCTCACCTTCTCGGTTGGTATTGGCGGCCTGGCATACAGTGGCTTCTTTGTCAATCACCTTGACATTGCCCCGCCGTATGCAGGGATCCTTATGGGCATCAGTAATACCGTTGCAACTCTACCAGGAATCTTTAGCCCGCTCATAACAGGCTTCATCACTGTACATCAAGTAAGTTTGTACCAGTTAGGACTCTTGGAGTCCTTTCATAAAATGGTTTTTTCACCATTAATCAGGTCTGGTTATACCCGTTTCCTTTCATATAAATGGTTCTTTATAGAGGTTTCTGTAACTCTTGGAAGTGTGTGAGCACCAATGTAGTAGTGCCTAGTGGCGAATAGGCGGACAGAGGTGAATGCTTTAGTATCTGTTTCAGAAGTAGGCGGGTACTGTCCCTCGTATATCCTGGTATCCCTTCACGGTGTGTCAGGTCGGTTTTTACCAGTCAGGAATCATTCTTCGAATCCTTTATTTCAAAAATGGTTCTTCACAGTTCATCTGGTAACTTTATACTAGTTAGAAGTCTTCAAATCTTTTCACAAAATGGCTTGTCATAGATCATCTTATACAGGTTAGGTTGCATCAGTTCGGAATCTTGGCGTCCTTTCCTAAGATGGTTCTTCACAGTACATCAAGTCATTTGATACCATTTAGAAATCTTGGAGTTCTTTCATAAAAATGGTTCTTCCCAGCACATCAAAGGAGTTTATATCAGTTTTAGAAATCTTCGAATCCTTTCGTAAAACGGTTCTTCACGGTACATCAAGTCAGGTTATACCAGCTAGGAAGGAATTTTCAATTCCTAAAGTATTTAGCCCTTTCATAGAAGGGTTCTTCGCACAAAAATGTGTGACAAAAGTTGCTTGCGAGAATTGTCTTCCGTCCTCTTTCCTGTTACAAGTTCGGACCGGAGTCAGTTTTAAATAGGTTTTGTATTTTTAAGGAAGCCAAAATTTTCATTTTAATCACCAATTGAAATAAATAAAAGACAAAGCGTTATAGTTAGTGCATGATCACAGATCTCAGTAAGAGTCAATGGTAAATTGTATGCCGATTGGGTAAAAGGATTACTTTCAGGAGAAGGTTTGGGGTTTGAGTTTTGGAGTGTGGGGTTAGGGTTATATTCGGAAGTATAATTTTGTGTTTGTAGTTGCAATTGTTGGATATATTTCGAGGGAGTGAGGCTGTTTTCCGAGGTTAACGGTTAGAGCTAACAGTTGGTCGTTCTCTTTATGACGTCACAGAGTGCCGCCGAGTGGCGAACCGTGTTTTTCCTGGCAGGAAGCGTATACGTGTTTGGGTTGATATTCTACGTCATTTTCGGATCTGGAGAGAAACAGGACTGGGCGAATGGCTACACTGTTCTCGAGCCAACCGAAGAGGAGACACAGCAAGACTAATGTTTAATGTTAATTGAGAAGAGTGTAATTATTTATGTGTGACTAAAGAAAACTTACATGAACGAAACGTTCGCTGTTCCTCGACGAATTAGACAGTCAAGTAGTGTTGTTAACCGATTCGTTGTTTCAGTTATTGTTTTCCCGTTAAATCTAGTAAACTCTAGTTATAACTAGACAAAATAGACGGCTTCAGAACCAGAATGTTTCAATCCGCTTTACTCAGTTTACGGTATGAAAAAACGTATAAGACAATAAGATTGAAAATTTCCAGGCCAAGAAAATTCAGGCTGAAAATTATATCTACTTATATCTCTTTATAGCAAATGATAAGTATATATTTAAATGGTATTGATTTACCATGCATTTAGATAATTTCTTAGTAAATTACAAATGATATTTTAATACTATTTAAAAAATAAGGGCTTGGAGCTAAGTGGCTATATTGTAAAGAAGGGTTTCTTATTTATAATTAACATTGCTTATTATAGTTTGCTTCGGTGAGGCATTATCAAAAATAACTTATTAATTGTTCACAGTATTCGCACAAACCAAATTGAAAGCATAATGTATATCTTTTTCAAAAGGGTTAATTTATAAACCGGATCGGTTGTCCGAAATCCTTTCCCGCTTCTTTTATGTTTTTGTGTCATGAAATCACTGGAAAAACTTAACATAAATCACTGCAGTCCAGCAGTAATAGTTCAAAACTTGAGTTAGATAGAAGTCGTTCGAAATAATTAGTACTCTAGCTTGCTAGACTCGCAAAAGAACTTGATTTTCAATGACTGCACGAAACTGAAGATGCGCGCAAAGGGTGCATGTCAGATCCCTGATTTGTTCGTTTAAACTATAATAAGTTTATCAAGTAATGTTAAATTATTTAAGCTGTCTCTAGTAGGCAAAATGTGGTGTTATTGGGAAAAACATTGAGTTTGAGGGGATATCTCGTGAAGTAATCTGGCTCTTCCCACGTTCCACGCAGAAAATATTGAAAGCTATGTCCCAGATCACTTGCAAAGTGTGAAACAGGCTATGTACGCCTTCTGCTATTTCTGTAAAATCCTAAAATTTTGGCAGTATTATCGTCTTGGAAACTTCAGAAAAAGTCCGAGTTTTTAACTGATTCTTAGAAAATTAAAAAAGTTCCATAGTTCGTTGGCTTTCCCATAGGTTTTTAATATTTTATTAGATTCAAAAACATTTTTGGCCGCGAGCGTGGAGAAAACGAGTCAGACATTCCTGGAAACTCCAGAAAAATCCCGATAATACTTCTAGAGAGTCCTGCATTTTCAAAGTTCTGGCGAAAACTCTACTTACCATCAAACAGAATAGACATAAACTGAATGTTATAAATACCCCGTCGCAGTCGCACATCGGAAACTCAAGTAATTTACGAGTACGTTAGTACTATACACCAGCATTAACTGAAGATATTTATTTTTGCAAGTTATTATTTTTGGCAAGGAAAAGTATCGTGTTATAAAAGGTAATTAAACCGTCCTCTAATGAAATAAAGTGAAGTGAGAAATTAGTTCGATTGTGTGATCAGAGTTTCTTCACTTTGTCGGATTTGATCGGTTCAACGGTGCGTTTATATTAGACCCCATATTAATTACAAGATTGACAAAAGAACTATAATAATAAGTAGAATGGAGGGTGCGCGGCCGACAAGCGTAGAGGGCTAATCCCTTATGCATTTTTCTTATAGTAGTGGCAATTACTTAAAGCAGATCTAGGTTTCACTGCACTTTAAAATATATATATGATACAACACATGTTGTGTGCATGTGTGTGGGAAGGCTCGTTCAGTAAAATGAATGAGAATATGTTCCGAACATACAGGGTCAAACAGGGTCAAAAAAGTTTGAGGAGGAAAACATTCGTTTTTAAAAAAAAATCTAACCATGCGAGTTTTGATCTGATTTTGATGTTTACATTTTTCAAACTTTACAGAGGTGTTCAAGCTAAAGTTTTGGAGTGACGCTGTTAACTAGAATTCAATTTTGATGGCTTTGTAAAACTAATGGTATATATATGTATGTATGAACTGAGTTAGATATTGGGAACAGCCTTTGATAGCAACACATTTGGGTACATATATGAACTGAGTTAGATATTGGGAACAGCCTTTGATAGCAACACATTTGGGTACATATATGAACTGAGTTTGATGTTGGGACTAGCCTTTGATAGCAACACATTTGGGTACATGTATGAACTAAGTTGGATGTTAGGAACAACCTTTGATAGCAACACATTTGGGTACATGTATGAACTGAGTTGGATGTTAGGAACAACCTTTGATAGCAAAACATTTGGGTACATATATAACTGAGTTAGATGTTAGAAACAACCTTTGATAGCAACACATTTGGGTACATATATAACTGAGTTAGATGTTAGGAACAACCTTTGATAGCAACATATTTGGGTACATTTATGAACTGAGTTAGATGTTAGGAACAGCCTTTGATAGCAACGCATTTGGGTACGTACAAGAACTGAGTTAGATGTTGGGAACAGCCTTTGATAGCTACATAATTGGGTACATATAATATGAACTGAGTTAGATGTTGGGAACAGCCTTTGATAGCAACACATTTGGGTACATTTATGAACCGAGTTAGATGTTGGGAACAGCCTCTGATAGCAACACATTTGGGTACATATACGAACTGAGTTTGATCTTGGGACTAGCCTTTGATAGCAACACATTTGGGTACATGTATGAACTGAGTTGGATGTTAGGAACAACCTTTGATAGCAACACATTTGGGTACATTTATGAACTGAGTTAGAAGTTAGGAACAACCTTTGATAGCAACACATTTGGGTACATTTATGAACTGAGTTAGATGTTAGGAACAACCTTTGACAGCATCGCATTTGGGTACGTACAAGAACTGAGTTAGATGTTGGGAACAGCCTTTGATAGCTACATATTTGGGTGCATATATGAACTGAGTTTGATGTTGGGAACGACCTTTGATAGCAACACATTTGGGTACATATATGAACTGAGTTATAATGTTGGGAACAACCTTTGATAGCAACACATTTGGGTACATGTATGAACTGAGTT
>JAOBYE010511196.1:0-13092 GCA_025403585.1 Parazoanthus swiftii | reverse complement strand
GGTAACCAAATGGCAGACTCGTGAAATTAGAAAATAATTTCACTTGCGTTTTGTCAAAATTCTAATAATTTCACTCGCCTAAAGGCTCGGGAAATTATAAGAATTTTGATAAAACGCGCGTGAAATTATTTCCTAATTTCACTCGTCACCATTTGATTACCCATACTAATATTAATAATGATAACGATTATGAATAATAACAGTAATACTACTACTACTACTAACAAAAATAACAGTAAAAATAAAAAATTAACAATTATATTTATCAATAAAAATAATAATAATAATGATAAAAATAGTAGAGTTTTGTCAACAGCTCCAGGTACAAAGTGCCTCTAAAATATTTTTTTAAAAAAACATCAGGCCCGGCGGAACTGGTCCGGTAGGTCCGGCCCGAGCCAGAGCAACTTTTGAGCTTGGTCGCGTTTTTTTTTAATTTAAAAAAAAATCGTGAACATTTTAAAATCAAAAGTGTATACAATAACATACAATAAAAAGGCGCCATCTTCTAACAGGCAAATAACGACAAACTGCGATAGCGATGTTCAACATACGCACTTGGGATACGCGACATTCGTTTTGGGTACTCCAACCACATGCATTTTGCACCGTAAGATTCGGTTCATTTTTTTCGTTAATTTTCTCTGAGAATGCGTGCGTTTTATAGAAGCAAAATTTCAAAATTTCCCGGGGGGACCATACCCCTGGACCCCTAGTGTACTCGCGCCTTCGGTGCTCGATCCTTTTTCAGTCGCGGAACAACTCAGAACTGCTTTCGTGGGGCCTGTATTAAGACAATTTAGCGGTAGTAGAAGGTACATATAAATGAAAAATGAGCCTTAATGGAATAACAGATCTTAATAATGTCAAAAGCAGCCAAACAGATGAAACGAGCTATTCAGCCATCCTTACTGACATGGCATGTTTATGTTTTGAAACATAAATGAAACAACACGAATCACTCCCTGAAACAAACATGAAAGCAAAAATCATCTGCATGGTTCCAAGGCTGTTACACCCACTCTACAACAGTTTTTTAAGCCATGCACTTTCACAATCATGCGCAGAGCAACTTTATCGCTTTTGTTGGCGGGCTACACGAACTGGAAACATGGCATATGGTGTTAAGAAAGAAACAAGATCGACTGTTTTCGAAAGAAGGTAAAACATATAACCTTAAACATGTCACAGGATGATGTAAACAGGGGTTGTGACCACCAGCAAAACTGTTACTTTGCTCTGCGCATGTTTGAGAAAGTGGCTAATACACTACTTTCATAATTTGCTCCAGAGACCTTAAACAATAACTTCAAGTCGAGGTCAAGCTCCAAGTTGTCGTACTTTTGCCGTAGTTTGGCCTAACTGGCCTCGACTCGAAGTTTTTGTTCATGACCACTGAGGCGTATTATGAAAGTGGTCTATTAGACTACATTTGGGAAAAACTGCCATATTTGAACAAGTATCATGGACGGGCACCAGTCATTTAGAACTGACATGGTACAAACTAATCAAGCTAAATGAACGCTAGGTCAAGCGTAAAGTTGTTGGAAGTGTCACGTTTAAAGCAGAATACTTCGTACATAATTAACGGAAAATCTCTCAGAAAAGCAAACAAACAACACAAACAAACAAAAAACACTCGTGTTGGCTCACATACGTAATTTATGCATTATGCATCACTCATCTTACATTGTTAATGGTTACCGTAAAACGCCCACTCTATTAAACGCCTCGTATCTAATGGACGCCCAGGTTTCAGTTTGACGCCCTCTCTTATCAAACGCCCCGTATCTAGTAAACGCTCCCCCAAAGGGGGCGTTTATTAGACATTTGATTTTGTGTAACATGTTTTGTTCACTTATTTGCGGAACATTAGGGGTGAACCATTATTTTTTCTGGAGGTGGGGATAAGAAATTTGAAAAAAAATGTTTGCAGAGCTTGAAACGCTAAAATAAATTGTTTGCAATAGCTCTTATGTTTGCAAGTATTTTGTCTTTGATGATCTATGTAGACATTCGTTAGGCTTATTTCCAAACTTTTTATTTATTTCCACGTTGTTAAACAACAGTCCGTTTCCTCTAATATTATTAAAGTGAAAATTAATATGGTATTAAACTGTTCATTGTAAAGTAACGAATATGTATGCATCGTCACTTGCCCAGCCCAATATCATTCTTTGTTCAATTGTACATTTTTAAAGGTGCTGTCTTCACCTGCATGATTCTAGTCAATTTTGAAATTAAAAGATTAGCATCAATATCCACTATAACAGGGCATTTATAAACAACTATACAAGGCTTGCATTTGGGAGAAATTCGGTACATCAAGGGCGTGTCCTGTGTATAGCTATGGACGACAAGTGCTATCTTCGGTGTGGTACGTCTGAAGATTTCTCGAGACCTCTGCATGCGCCTTTGCAACTAACACAGGAAGATTTGAAGCACAACCGTCCCTCTTCTGACTATCCAACGACAAGTGGATATGTGGCTCCTGGTGTTATTTTAATGGTGAATGACCAAACAGAAACAGAACACAATGGACGGGACAAGTTTGTTCCTGAAGATGTGACAGTTTCGGTTACCTGCAAACCGAAAGTTTGCTATCCATCTAATGCAACAAATTGGGCAAATGATTTGTACACTTCACGTCTTTTATTCAAAGACGAACATGAATTGCCAAATAATTTTGTTGAAGAGGATTTTGTAGAGCCACAAAAAGCTGCTAGTCATCTGATTTTTATTCGTGATTCTTTGCTGCAGTTTGATCTAGAGACAATTAAGATGATTACGAACGTATTAAAGAAGGACATGGGCACAGAGAAAGGGAATTTCTTAGGCTAGAAACTTTGAAGTCAAGGATTGATAAAGTTATAGAAGAACTTAAAAATGTTGGAAGGGAAGGTAGCAGTACCTGTGACACTACAGTCAAATCTCTCCTTGACTTACGTTGTCAGCTAGAGGAAATGGAAACAGATGTGAACATTTGTAAGGGGAATGATGAATCCACGCAAACACTGTTGTCACGTTATGCACGATTGAAAGCAAACACAAGACGAACAAGGCTATCCTTAGATTCCTTAAACCTGCCAAAGCACCGCGCTATTGAAATACAAACTTCTGATGCCGGTCCTGGAGTAAGCACTAAAGAGAAGCTGGCACAAATTCGACTTGCAGAGGCATTTCAAGTTCACAACCTAGATCTGCAGGGACGACTTCATTATGCCCGTGGTGATTCTAGAGTGCACGCTGCAGAGAAAGTGATGAGATCATTAAATGAACATGCCGAAGCTGGACACACTATCCCAATTCCTTCGGACAAAAAAGTCATTTTCATGCACTCTCTCAGAATTCCAAAGTCCTCAATCCTGATGGATGGAGCAATATTTGTATGAAATGAGTGAATACACCTGTACCGGACTACAGTGACAATGATTCTGGCCAATTTCACTTCGTCTCATCTGAACGAATCGCAAATGGAGATTTCTGTGAGAAATTTTTATTGAAAAAAAGCGAAGGTGTTGAGCGATGCAAGAAAAACAAACGATTTCTGTCCTAGAGCTCAGCTCAACAAACTACTGGAATGCTATGGGAAACCTAAACTCTCACGAGAGAGCGTTGCCTGTGAGGATGGAAGTGTCAAAGTTACACCAGTCGACAGTAATAACACTATGGATAAAGTATTGAGTGAGCTGGAGTCTTTAATAGAACAGTTTACCGGAGAGGATTTAAGGGACGAAGTTGTCAAAGAAGCAAGCAGACAAGTGGAACTCGAGTTAAAAGCGGAAATGCGAAGGCAACAGAAAAACTCTGGCACAACTGCAAAGAAATAAGGTATCATAAAAACAGGACCACCGATATT
The DNA here is from genome assembly GCA_025403585.1 of Parazoanthus swiftii. NCBI lineage: Eukaryota > Metazoa > Cnidaria > Anthozoa > Zoantharia > Parazoanthidae > Parazoanthus > Parazoanthus swiftii. Next base: position 9,233 of record JAOBYE010511196.1, on the reverse strand, counting down.
ATTCGGTAAGTGGTAACACCAACATAGTAACATGAAATTCCTCATAATAAGCATTGCATTTCGTAGAAAAAAATGTTTGCAAAACCGTTGCCTAAAAAAAACAATTGTTTGTGTGCTTGTAGCTGAAAATTTTTTTTTTGTGTCTGTAAATTTCTCATCCCCCCTCCAGAAAATAAATGGTTCGTCCCTTACACGAGGATCGCTATGAAAGAAGTTTTGACTTCACTACTTGCAGACTGTTGCAACAGTTACTTGACATTGTTTTGTCAAACTGCACTAATCGCAATAGTTTTGTTGTGCAAAATATCAATATTAAGAAGTGTAAAATATCGATTGTAAAAATAAAACGCCTCTACCCAATAAACGCCTCTTATCTAATAAACGTCCCCCCAAACCCCCTCAAAATTAAATAAACGCCCAGGGCGTTAAATAAAGAATTTACAGTATTTTGATATTTTTATCCACCACGTGACAGAACACCTAATTTAAACCAAAAAATTTAAAAGTTTTTCAAGAGCTACAATGTAGCTTTAATAGTATCATTCTTTGCAAAGGCAAAAACTTACCTGACCTTGAAGAATATAATTTTTTTCCGTTAGCATCGGGGATACCCGGAGCTTTTCCTTTGCTGTTTATTCGCAGGATACTTCCGTCACATTTCCGACTAGTGCTTACATTTCCATAATCAGAAGGAACCATAACAGAAACCCTGGGACATCTGGAGTAAAGGAGCATTTGCGCATTTGTAGTCTTAGGAAAAACAGCCAAGAAAACCACAAGTATCTGTGAATTGGAGAAATGACTTGCTAAGTCGACTGCACTGAAGAGTGATGTGAGTCAGCTGGCTTAACCCGAAACATATTGCATTATTATTATTAATAATAATATTAATATTAATAATAATAATAATAATTGTTATTATTATTATTATTATTAATATTATTATTAATATTATTATTATTATTATTATTATTAACATTATTATTATTTTTATTTTTATTATCATTATTATTATTATTATTATTATTATTATTATAATTATAACAATAATAATAATATTAGTAATCACGTTCCCGGTGTCGAAAGCACGGGGTGCTCCGCACAATGCATTATTCTCCAGCTTAACCACGTACGATATTTCAACGTCTCTATTGATCAGGCTACACTGCATTACACTAACTGCCGGTGAATGAATACGTATTTGTCTAAGTGACTGAAGCAAAAAGATAGAATATAAAGGAATTAAAGCAAATTTATGAATCAACAAGGAGATGTCTGATCAGACTCCAGGAACTGAGGAAGAATTCCAAACACTCCAATACTAAGAACACAACCGATTTGGCTAAACAGTGATAACAAAGACTTCACCAAGCTCCCGGCGAGATGGCTCAAAAAGCAACGTGCTACCGACACCTGACCCGAACGTTCCTTAGTAGTGACGAACGGAAAACAATAACCGCTATTAATTATAAGCTGGCAGTTTCTGACCGTTTGCCAGTAACAAAACAACAAGAAAAGCAAAGTCTCGATTGAGTCAAAGTATAATATTTACAGAAAACATGACAATAACAATAATAATAATAATAATAATAATAGTAATAATAATTACAATAATAATAAATTTGTTTAATAAAAACATTGAAGCCAAAGGGCTGAATAGCGCTTTAGTTCACAATTGATACACTAAAATCTAGATTGCAAATTTGTAGCATTATAGGTGAAAATGTGATAAAATTTCAAATTCTGATTTGTTTGACGGTAAGTTTAATTTTATGGGACTGAACCTTCGATGTCTTCTATGATGAAAAACAACCTTGCTGTAATCAAAATTAAATGAGGTGACCGATTCAGAAGATCTCTGTTTAGGTTCAGTTTACAATTACTTTCTGTGACCACAATAAGTCTAACTTTCTTCATGGTATGAAGACTATGAAAGTCATGACATTTTTCAGACTCTTGCAAACTGCTGAGCACATCAACTCCCGCCACGGGTGTCATTCCTGATCACTAAATCAGCCTTTCAATTCTTCTTTGTTTTAGCAATTCTTACTAAGTACATTATCTTTTAAATTGATAACTACACTCTATTCACATATTCGCTTAAGAGAATTTTGTGATCGCCAAAAGTACCGGCCTACAAGAGGGCTGAAAACCGCAGTTTTACTTTTTTTCATCAAAAGATAAATTTCTTTTGGTTTTTCATTGGTTTATACCTTAATACGATACCTCGTCCACAATTTTCACATGTTTTATCCAATCACTTTCCTTTACTGTTGTCACCTCCTAATATATGATTCGATAGGGTTTCTGCCCAAACGTATCGAGGCGAACATTTTTCAGCCTTTGTCCACCTCCAGAGACGGCATGGAATAGTTTGGATAAAGCGGGCAAAAGGTTAGACTTCGTACTTTTTACCTCGTTGTCGTGAACATTTTCTCCCGAGTTCGCTGTTTCCGAGTTAGAATATTTTGTTTTCTTGATTTCTTTAGGATTTTTTTTTGTACTATAAATGTCTTTCACCCGTCCAACTTTCACCAGATTTATTTCTACGGTTCAAGAAATAATTTTGTGCCTGAGCGCGTCTTCTTCATCCAAGCAATGTGTTTTTCTTGTAATCGAGTCTTTCGATCAAAACGGAGATTACCAGGTAGATAAGAGCAAACGTTTCACGTTTCTTTCTGAACAACCAATGTTGAAAAGGAAGGCAAAACTTACCAGCATTTTCTCCATCGTCTGACACAATGACTAGTGCAGAGTTCAGGGCTATTTCAAAAGGAAGCGTGACCGATACCGAGAGGTTTTAAATTCATGACCCGAAATTACGACCGCCCGCAGTGCCTTCAAAAATAGCCTCGACTTTTGGCAACTAATAAGTTATATATTTTCCCCTAAATATTTGCTCATTCTGTTTCATATCTGCAAGTAGTACTCTCGGTACTCCCGTTAGGAAAAACGATTTGTATCCTTTTGAATTATAAAGGTTCAAAGATATATTTTCCACACATACAAAATCATTTATTTTCAAGAGCAACAAAAGGCGCCAGCCAAGATGGCATATTTCCTTTCTTCTGTTGTGACAATGTTGATTGTTGGCATGTTCAAACAATCGTGGAATTTGGATCAAAGTCAAAATATTGACGTTTTCAACATGTTTGAAGGAATTGCATGAGCTCCACGCTCGACATTTGATCTTGGATTTCTAAATCCAGACAATGTTCTACCACGATAAAAAGACCGCTCCTTTACCATGGCCCAGGCAAACCAGACCCTGGACTAGGAGTGGCCTTTGACGTTAGATGGGACTGGGGTTAAGTCACATTTTGTCCCAGTGGTCGGGGTGGAGTCAGGCGTTTTCGCACAACGCTGTTGATTGGGAAGGTTTCAGATAAACCGTTTCAAAGGGGTTTTGAATAACAACGATTTCATCGCAGGCTATACGCTGACAAGCGCTGTCTTTAAAACACAATATGCAGTATACTATTTCGCAAGACTAAGCAGAGTGCAAATTGTAATTATGCAAGCCCATCAGGTTTTAGGAAATGCTCAGATGCATAGAAAAGTAAGGTTTTGATTGATGACGATGTATCACTGGTAAACGAAATAACAACCCTAAAAGAAAAAACAGGAATCAACCCAATGAAATAACCACTCACCCTAAATGAAACAATTCACACGATTTTTTGTTTTATATAGGTCGACATTCTAATTTAGCGTCGTTTCATTTAGCGATGATACAGACGTCAAAAGTGTGGTTCATTGTAATAGATAGACTGAACAAGCTTTGTTCTTCTATAATGCTTGGTGTCTGCTAATCGTACTACATAGTAAAGTGGGCGGATAATGCAAAGGAAGTTATTAAGGAATGAATTTTAAAGTAGAGCTAAAAGCCAAATCCTTTTCCGAGCCAAGTTGCTCATAAGGCCGCCGCATATCTCCGGCTTCCGTAGTGTTAAGCGGATGAGAGTCTGCGACTCCCCCTGAACAGGACACCAATCTATCGTATTTATACAGTTGAGTCGACTGGAGCAAGTCGAGTAAAGTGACAGTGGTCAGGCCGGGGTTCGAACTCACGACCTTCAGGTTACGAGTCAGACACTCGACCACTGCGCCGCCGCCGAGTGGAGAAACTTTGAAAATATCTTTAATCCAAATTGATAATTAAGATCGGATAGCCAAGAATTTAGGAATGATACTTGGCGCATTATTAGTTCACACTGAATCCTTAATACTTGTGGTTTATTACGTTAAGCCGTCTGATCCGGAACAAGAGGAGAACTACCATGACCGCACTCAAGTATGGTAACACCTTCATGAAATACACGTAATTCAAGTTCGTATAACGACTTCAAAAACGCTCTACCGAAATGAAGTTGGTTATCTTGCCATAGACACAAACTCTGAAGGCAATGCTTGTTTAAGAAAATACCTTGAATTACGCAATTTTCCCACAAAAAATACAACTTAGAAAAAATCACCTCAAATTTGAGCTCAAATAGCTCATTTATGTTTTGGAGTGAATTGCACTAGCTTTAGACCGCATGCATAATACGCCCCATTGGCCGTGAACAGAAACTTCGAGTTGAGGCTGGTAAGGAAGAAATACAGCAAATGTATGAGAGCTTGGCTTGACTGAGTTATTGCTTATGGCCACTGGGGTGTTTTATGAATTTGGTCTATAGTAAACCAACGTATAAGAATCAGGGAAGTTTAAAGAACCGGAAGGCAAAATTGTGGTTGTATGGACCAACTATCAGTCTTAAATCTGAAATATGTTGTCAACTATTTAGTAAGAATGCCGCAACATTGTTAAGAATTACCTATCAGCCCAAGTTTTTGTCGATACTTGTCAAGGTTAAGAACCTGATTCAGTTTTCTAAGGTGGGTTTCTGATAAAGTCATGTTTTACATTTAATATCGAAACTCGGTATGTCGAATAACATATCGATTTGCACGTTGAGCGGCCACCTTTGTCTCCCTACATGTTTTATTGAGACACCGTAAAATTCAGAAAATAAGCCCCACCGTGTATTAGTCCCGGGGCGTGTAAGACGGAAAACAAGCCCCCCCCGAAAATAAGCCCCGGAGGTTATATTTCGAATAATAAAAACAAAAAGTAAAAAAAAAATCAGTAATAAGACAAGTTGTTAGCAGAAAATCTCAAAAAAAAAATGCTATTGCTTGAACAAAAAATAGCGGTTTCAAAACACAAATATTTGTCCACGTATAAGCCCCCCTAAATATACCCCCCAAGAAAAATTTGGCAAAAAGTCCTTTGACCAAAAATAAGTCCCGGGGCTTGTTATCGAAATTTTGCTAAATTATATATTCTTTTAAATTAAGTATTCTAAATTCACACAACAGCTAAATTTAGAAAAATTTTGAGAAAAAAATAGAAGTTAAAAAATCCCCGAAGAAAAGCGAACATGATGAGTCTCTAACCAGGAACCTCGAACACTGGAGTCACCATGCACTACTTCGCACCACGACTACACCGACCATTCAATTCACTGCCAACAAAATTTTATTGTACTCTATCACAGAAAAAGTTGGATTAACTGAGAAGTATAGTAAACGTGGCAAACCGCAAGCTACTACTAGCCAAACAGAAACATCTGTGTTTGTGCGGTTTGCGCTTTTCTTCGAAACGATGACTTTAAAGCCTTGCTAGCGCTAATGGTAAGCTCTTCTTATCACTGTATGTGATGAACTTCTTGCTTGATTTTTTTCTCGAACGCTTGGTGCTGTTAGTCTATGAAGAATCGGCTAAAGAGAATCTCGTTGGTTGGCGTGACAGTTGTGCTTGGAACCTGTTAGTTTGGGGGGTAATGATATCGGGTGAAGTAAGTACGTACTCCATGTTCGGACGGGGGGGGGAACTTCTCAGTCACTTGAGTTAGGGTACACGTGTGGAATGCTTAATGAAACCAAATCATGCAAATTCAGGACTAACGCCAATTTTGATGCCCGTGTTTCGGGGTCGTGAAGTATCTTTCATACACCAAACGGCACATCGGCATAACTTTGTCCAAAACGATACCAGACCAAAATGTCAAAATTTATACATAATTTCGGACCAAAATAGTGCAATACAATACGAAATAATTTATCATCAGTTTTCCCTTTCGGGATTTTCACAACTACATTGCAGCAATTGTTAAAAAACTTTTTGATTGAAAACTGGAAACGAAACGGATATTTAACAGTTTTGAACTTTGTTGATGTGAGTAAAACTTCGTCGTAAATTTTCTCAAATACTGCAAGATATGTACCAAATATCAAAGACCTTTCGGTTCACCTCTTTAGTACTTACCGCTGATCTCAGTTTTAGGTTTGTACTTTGCTATCAGAAGTTCACGAGTAGTTCGTACTTTTAGACAGAAGTAAACTGCAACAGTTTTGTGTCGTCACCACATTAATGAATAAAGCTATTTTGCATTGAACGATGATAAAAAGCACAGCATTTGTTTACTGATCTTAAAACAACTAAATAAATCTAGCATGTGAACAGGATAGAGGTCTTCTGTAGGTCAGGGATGCTAAAATATCAGTTTACTTTTTAAACTTCATTCAAAGCTCAATGCCGGTGGCAGAGCCAGATATTTTAACGGTGAAAGTCTTCCATGTCACACCTCTAAACGGTGGAAAAGATCAACAAAAATATGCTGAATTGATCTTCAAACTGACAAGTAATGATTGAAAAGTTCATTTTTTGCTCATTTTCTTTTCGCAGAGCTATACAACCTGTATCGCTACAAATTCCAAATTAGATGGTGTAAAGAAAGCTGATACTCGATGCTACGACCTAGTCGGGGGCTCACGTTGAACTTACCTTAAATCGAAGTTTTCCGTTTTCCCCTGCAAGACCGAAGCTTGAATTGCGGCTCCAGCGAACACTTACAAACCTTTGTCCTGGGTTAATTCTGTGCTGATAAGGGTAAAAACTTGAAAGAACATAAAACCTGAAAGAACATAAAACCAGAAAAACAACCAAGTTTAAGATATCTCAGCTGAGAAGACGAGCCTGTGACGAGAACAAGGAAAAACTTGTGTAAACACTCATAAACGTCGACACCCACTCAAAAGAAACACAAAAACATCAACACAACTACTATCATAATTTCTATCACAAATACAGACACAAAATATAAGTGATATGAGCACACCACTTACAGAGGCCAAGAAACACTCTCGCAATCGTGCTGACGTCATACAGAGCCTCATTAATCGTAGAAGGTAGTAGCTTTTGCTTCAATTAGCATTTCCTGAAGTGGGTGGCATTGTGCTTGTTTTTTATCCCAATATCCCGCATGTAAGACAGTAAATAGATCAGTAACATGCTTTGGTCACTATCAAGACAAAATTGTGGATCGTTGAGCTACCTCCATTTCAGGGGCAAAGTTGGCATTTTTTAGGTTTTTTTGTTCGATCTCCGAGGAGTGACTGATCCCCCCACTTTAAAAAGTGCCCAAGGGTCGGGCAGTTGGTTGTAATTGGCTAGGGCAATGAACATAGCAGTTAAACCCGGAATGCACAGGGGGAGAGGGTTAGTTGACCTTTCACCCTGGATATTTCACCTCAATTTTAACAGTGTGTACTATTTGCATGCCAAAGGTGATCCCCTAATTTGTAACTGTTTTCTGTTTTAAAAATCACGAGGGATGCATCAACAACCCCCACCCACACACACACACACACACACACACACACACACACACACACACACACAAACACACATGCAAAGACAGGCTGACAGACATACAAACAGACAGACACAGACAGAGGGACAAAAATACTTTATGTCTGTTGAAGTTGCTTATAAATGCGTTTATGAGGTGTGGCTGCATTTTTATTAAGACCGATCAAAAATTTTTCTCAGATTTTTAGAAATTGAGATAAAGAGGCGAATGAGAAACCCGAGGCGACAGAAAACGAGGAAACACCTTATCAACTCCAATCTGTGTTATATTTTCGCTTTATTTTGTTTTATTTCACCTTATTTAAAAAATAATTTACCGATTTAGACACCATTTTGCCGTTTTGGTGGTTGTGTTTAAATTCTATTTACTGTACTAAGATTTAACGAAACTGAAAATAATCGACTAATGACGCTTCTCTTGTTTGCAAAACGGATATTTTTGCCAATATTCAGTTAAAAAATGTTGAAAAAGGAAAGAGTGAAGAGACAGAAAGGCTAACGGTAAACACAATCCTTTGCATTATTCTCAAAGTTCATGTGTTTGCGTGTTGTTTTATTATGTGTCTGCATAGTTTAAAGGTTGTTCCCATGATTGCTTGTCTCAAATTATACCCGGTTACTTGAAGGTTGCGAAAGTTGCACGAGTTTAAATTTGCTTATTTCTCTTACATGTATATTTTATAGTAGCAACTTTCAGATCAATTTTCAAAATCTATCAAAATTTTTCTTTTTTTTTTCAGTCTCAGCTAGAGTTGTGTTTTAGCTTTTGTTTTGAATTTTTCCTGACTAAACAGGCCGGTTCACACTTGAGGTCGTAAATGTACTTGGAGTGTGAACGGCGAAGATTTTTTTCTCAAGTGCACTTGAGCCGACGTGCACTTAAAGTGTAGTTTAAACCACACTTGAGCGTGCACTTAACAACACTTAACAAGTCAGAACACAGCCAAGTCAACCTTGTTTGTTTCGCGCGAAAAGTGATACGCAGACGTACTTTGCTGAGTGTGAACAGGATTTTTCTCAAGTCCATCTTTGTCATGAACTCACACACGCCTTTTGTTTTTCCCGTTTTGTTAATTAGTTAAGCTTAGATTAATTATCTTAGAATAGTTGTTTTATTAAGCGTTCATTTGCAGATCGAGTTACATTATTAGATACTGTCAGCACGTGGTGCTAAAGGTCATTGAAGCTTTTCGATAGCGTCTCTTTCTTGAGTTTGTTTCGAGTCCTTAGTACAGAGTACATTAAAATCAATAAATTTCGGACGGATTTAATTTCGGACAAAAAAAGTGTCCGAAAATTAGTCCGTCCGAAATTTTTTGGCGTCCGAAATTTTTGTCGTCCGAAAATTTTTCCGGCCTAAGTTTTTAAAAAATATTTTTAAAAGAAAATCACCAGTATATCTAATCCGCTGATATTCTCACAAGATTACTCTATTTTTGTTTGTTACTGATACCTCTTGCAATACTATTTTAAAAAAGTTTTATTTAGTTAAAGTAATTTACAAAGTTTCCCTTCAGCTTCGCCTTCAGTCTTCATC
>JAOBYE010511085.1:0-13094 GCA_025403585.1 Parazoanthus swiftii | reverse complement strand
GGAACTGGTCACAGAATACGAACAAAACACAGCTGAATAACACAAGCGTGGGCTCATCCCAGGAGTATGGAACTGGTCACAGAATACGAACAAAACACAGCTGAATAACACAAGCGTGGGCTCATCCCAGGAGTATGGAACTGGTCACAGAATACGAACAAAACACAGCTGAATAACACAAGCGTGGGCTCATCCCAGGAGTATGGAACTGGTCACAGAATTCGAACAAAACACAGTTGAATAACACAAGCTTTGGCTCGTCCCAGGAGTATGGAACTGGTCACAGAGTACAAACAAAACACACCTGAATAACACAAGGTGAAAACGTAAAGTGCTGCAGATGATAAGGTCACTTTACACTCATACTCTCAGCTGCCAAATAAACGTCCCGGGATGCTTATTAATTTTTTTGCCACCCCCCCCCCCCGAGCTTATTAAGACCCCCTCTGATTAGTTTTTCAAGTGCAAGTACGATCACCAGTGGTCAAAATTTCAAGATAAAGTTCGGGCAACAATAATCTAGAGTAAGTAAGCTTCTGAAGAAACTACTCAAAAGAGACAATTTGTTCTACCAGTACCGGAACAGATTATGGAGGGCATTTGTACTACAAAGTTGGGCCTAGCGAAACAAACGCTAAAAATGCTTTCACAACTCTCTTATGCAACACAAAAAAGTGTAATTACGATCCTTATCAAAGGGAAATGAAACGCTGCAGTTATTTCGACAATATGGGCGAGTAGCATAATATAAGGGGGTTCTTGAAAAGGGGGTGCCAGGGGGCGCTATGAGCGACGACGTCATCTAGGCTTAAGACAGAACACTTTTTGACCGTCAAAGGTCACCTTCCATACACCACGAGCAATAAATGTTTGAGTGTTTCCCTCCATTGTTCCTATTTCAATTGGAGGTTGGAGTTGGTCAAGAAACGTGAAACGTGTTTAGAAATTGAGATTTGCGCAAATAGATTGAGATGCTGGTGGTTTTGAACTTATACAGTAGTACTCAAATCTTGTAATCGTGAAAGACGGAGAGTTTTTTTGAAAAAAATGAGTTGTTTGAATCAATGTAGTTTACAGAACAAGATGTCGCCTGTGAAATATTTAAAAACATATCAAAACATTTGAGAGATATACCAACGCAGAACTTAAAAGTTTGATCGACAATACCTTCGACTGGAAAAGAACTAAAAGGTCATGTTTTGCAACAAAAATATCACCATACCAGATTGCTTGGGTTGAAGTGTCGTACGCAGCCGATCTTCTGTTCCCGTTTGAAAGAACTTGATAGCCACCTACATAAGCAAAAAGAATTTACGTGACCCGAAAGGTATGGACTGGCTGGTTTTAAAAGTGTCTGTGGTTATCTTTCACTGCTAACCAATAATCGTTAACAGTTTTCAGTAAGCCTGTATGGAACAAATCGCCAATACTAAAGAGAGGTAGAGCTGCAGGGCGTCAGTGAACAACACAATATGTGGCGCACCTCGTACAAAGGCTGTCTATGGGCATCTAGCTCTCATAATAAGGTGAAGATGGGTTTCTGGGCAACTACTCACCCCTCCCTCCCTTGGTTTAGCGTGAGAAACAAGGTCGGTGTTAGGTTTAGCTCTAGGTTTAGGGGAGGGGTCGGTGAGTAGAACCCAATATTTGAAACCTACACTGATCCGGACAGGGGGAGCTGTGGGGTGCTAGTGAACAGCACATGATATGTGGTCCTTGTATTGACAGGAATGGCGGGTATCTTTCGGTATATACAACCATTGATAAACGACTGAAGATAGGTACACAGGGTTCCAGTATTTCAAAGCACCGGGTTCTTTGAAACCTTTTGTGGACTTTCAGACACTGAGTTAAAGGAATTTAAAGAACGTTTAGGTACTGGATGTAAGGACGTTTCCTCAGAAGAAACTGCCCTGAAGTTACCCTAAATTGTCTAGACGAATAAACTATGGCAAAAATTTCGTTTTTAACAACTAGTTTTAGAGTGAGACAAGTCACCGGAGCAACAAAAAATACGATGGTAGACTCTACATGTACAAGCTATTCTCATAGATTTTCAAGGACCAAAACCCAAATTTAAAGGTTTTCAAGTCCTCGAAAAACGAAAATCAAACTCAAGGACTTCCACTGACCGTAGGTAACCTTGGAACACGTTTTCAGTAACCCTACCTCGGACATATTGTCAATCCGGAAGGGAGGTGGGAGCTGTGAAGCGTCAGTGAACATCACGTGGTATGTGGCGCCTCGTAACATGACCTCCACACGCACAAACAGTGAGAAACCATTCAGACTTCTGCAGGACCAAAGCATGGTTCAAGGTTCATTTATACCTAACGAATAAATCCTTCTCGGCAAAACCTTACCGATTTAGTCTTAAGTTTGGCTTTTTGTTGTATCTTACTACCCCCAGATTCCTTCCGTTAAACGAACTACTACTCCATAGCAAAACTAAAACGTTTTCAAGTTACACACTATACTTCCCACACAATACGCTTCCCCAATTCAACCGAAGATAAAAAAAAACTCCTAATGGAAATCACATCAAAACACAGCTGGAAAGAGCTGATTCATTTCAATTCTTGCAGAGTTACTATCTATTAGCTTAAGCTCCTAGACATTGAGAATCAATTCACAAAAAACTACAATATTTTCTAAGCATTTACAGGAACAAGAATTGTTGTTTCACCTCATGTTAATGTGGAATGAGTCATCGCGATCGATCCTGAACCCGCCGCTCCACTGACAATGGGAAACGTCGTTCAACCTGCAGCCCATAGTGATGACAACGTTAACATTGGTCAGCCAGACAAACCAGTGGATCATCAACTTCACCAGTGACAACCTACACACTGTTTTCATATCCTTAACGGCTGAACATAATTAAACTTACGAAGCTAGGATGTAAGGTCTTTAAGAAGAGAGGTAATCGATTGTCGTACCTATGACTTACACAAGAAGAAATCGAAAAAAAGTGTAATGAGGTTGATGATGGTGATGATGGTGGTGATAACGACGATGATAATGATAATGACGTTGATGAAGATAGTGGTGATTATGAAAATGGTGGTGATGATAAAAATGGTGATGATGACGATGACAATGACATTGATGATGATGGTGGTGATGCTGGAAATGGTGATGATGACGATGATAATGACGTTGATGATGATGGTGGTGATGATGAAAATGATGGCGATGATAACGATGATAATGATAATGACGTTGATGATGAAGATGGTGATAATTATACTTTTACTTATTTTATTTAGGTTAATCCCTTCAATACTGATGAATTAAACTAATGTTATCAATGGGAGCCCTGACTGTCAGAAATAATTAAAACGTTTTGCATAAAATTGAAGAACAAAAAGTTAAAAAATACCTTATTGCAATTTTGGAGTACAGTAAAAATGAGACGGTATAAGAAATAGTGCTATAAAAACAACTATTTTAAAACATTAAAATCGACGCTTCCATTGTAATAAAACTTCTTGGCCGATTCAGTTCTACTTATGGCACAGGTAAAAAAAATAACTTAGACGAGTTTACCTTGAGATTACTTCCCTGTTAAATATAGAATAGTTAAGTTGAATCTGTTTTTAACGTATACTAAAAGGTTTTTTTACATACATTTGTCTTCAGATTATATGAAGCACTTACAGCACAAAGAATAGACGCTTTATAAATTACAAGAATTACTATAACATGATTATCAATACATTTCTTCATTAGTTTATTGTGTTATTTACGGTCACATTTCAGAGTGTGCCTGCGGGCCGAACAACAGTCCAGTTTCTTATTCCCAGATATCCCTCATTGCAATGACTAGATAGACTCATTCTACAACGTTAGCCTGGACTTGGTGCCTCCAATAATACACAGAGATGAAAACAGCTAATAACTACACTGGTATTTATGAATACGTAACAATAAATCGACACTAACGATGTCAAAACGAGTTTGTAGTCATTATAATCAGCGGCAACTACGAATACGAAACTGGACTAGTATTGATATCGGACTGCTGGACAGCCTCTCTCAAGATCTCTAAAATATGACCAATCTTCATACTGACCTGATGCACAACAGCTGATCAAGGTCTGTCCGTGCCCAGTGAAACAGCACATGAGCGCCCGGGAGAGCAGTCAGGGTTCCCTCTGGATTCCTCGTACCCTGGAGAGTCAACGAAGGGAACACTGATGAGCGTGTGACGATGGCTAATAGCGGTATTTCGATATATTTTAAAACTATGTTCATGCTAACTGGGTATTAAACAGTAACAGCAGCAACAACAACAACAACAACAATAGTAATAAAATAACAATAACAATAACAATAATGAGAGTAAAAAAATAAAAACAATAAAAATAGTAATAATATAATAATAATAAAATAATAATAGAAACAGTATTAACATGAATAACAAAAATAATAGCAATACTCATATTAATGTCATTTATCTTTTAAAACAAGTTAATCGGGGACACAAACGGAAACCGACTTACCTGAAACATACATTAACAGACGAAAGGTAAACAAGAGAGAGAAAGCATTACATACAGGTATAGAAAAACTATATGGAGATAAATTAATAAAATCGCGTGAATAAACAACAACGTTGTGCTTAACAGAGGTCCCTGCCACTACTGTTGCTTTTAAACAAACAGTTGATGTCAAGTTTACGAATTCCACCCTTGAAGGTGTTAATGCACGATGAGTTTGTAAGGTCAGTGATGGACCTCGAACATAACACTTGACCGAAGTAGCATAGTGAATTCTTTCCATTATTATTGATATTATCGTCATTATTATTATTACTATTCAAAGAGGTAGTAGTAGCAGCAGTAAAATCTTTTAATAATAATAATAACAACAACAATAATAATAATAATAATAATAACAACAACAATAATAATAATAATAATAATAACAACAACAATAATAATAATAATAATAATAATAATAATAATCAACAGTTCTACATCTAGGAATGTTAAAATCTGTATTTCTTAATTTTAATGCGCCATTATTTTTTAAAAACTCTGAATGACAAAGTCAGCCAGGAATTTTGATAAGCATTCAAACAATGATGCAAAACAAATACGAAACAAATAGGCACACATACAAACAAACGTGTTCTTTTGTTTCCTATCGAAATAACCGAAAAACTTTTAGATCTTTTGACGTACCTCCATTTCCAGATAAATGACGTATTTTAAATGAAAAATTACGGTCATTTCACCAACTTTACTACGTAGCTTTTAATATCTATTTATACTTTAGACGAACATCATGTATACAGCTGTTTCAAAAACGGTTGTCATAGTCAATGGTCGATACTGGAACCGAAAGGAACTTTGGTGGTTCAAGGAGAACACATAATTTATTGCTATTAGCATTGACTTTGTATAATATAGAGTGTAGGTTCATCATAATACAATTATTATCACTGTCTTCATTATCATTATAGTTTGCAACTAAAATTAATGTACCCAAAGTTTCTTTCGGTTCCAGTATCGACTGCTGACCCATGACAACCTTTTTTGAAACAGTTGTTTAATTGTATCCATTAATCAGTATATCGGCAAAAAGTCTTAAATAATTGTCACAACAAATTAAATCTATGAATCTGAATTTGCCTCACCTGATCTCTGACAAAATGCCTCTGGGAGAAAGCCAGTGTGTGCTGGGTTTTGTTCTCCAGTTGGTATCGAGTGGCGAAAGTCACAATCCTGGTGTCACGGTATCTCCCCTTTCCAAACCGCACGTCGATACCAATATCATAAACCCTGGTGGTGTGAAGCATCAGAATTACTTCAACTTTTACATTTACTGTGTGCACCACTTAGACATGCACTCTTGGGATCTTTTACGAACTACGTAAAGGGTTCTTGTTCTGTTACAAATTTAACTTCTTGATATCTTCCAATGTAAAGGAGTATCACAAATATTTAGACAGGGTTGGTTTAACTTTAGGGACAGTTGATGACATTTATGTGCAAGTTCAACGACTTTCATGGGCTTTCCAGTATGTTGTTGGTGTGTTGGCCCCAGCTCAGTACTAAATATGTCCAAGAAACAGGTAGTAGTAAATGCAAAAGAAAAAAGAAATGAAAAACATGTTCCAAGGTTTTATTAAGCAGCTCTTCGTCCGTGGGAGAAAGACGTACTCAGTTAAGTTTTGTACCAGGGGGTGGGGGTTGGGTGGCTCCGCCTAACTGCCGTTTTAGGCGGAAAATCGCACCCTTTAATACACTTACACAAGAAACTGGTACCCCTTCATATATCTTTAATGGTACGTGGTACGTACTCAGTGGCAAACGACAGGAGAAACAAGCGTTTCGACTAATCGTTTCTAACGTTTTCTATTCGATAAACCTATGAAATACTTACGTTATATTAACTGCGTCCGTTCGAGTTATTTTAAACAACCCTAAACCATTTCCCTTACCCTTAAAATGCTTCGAGCTTGAAATTCCTATCCGCTAATTTACCTAAAGGATGAAAACCTAACCCCTTTCGTGTGGAGCTTCCCCCCACAACGATTAGAATGTATAATCTCGGGAATGTTTTTCTCAGATTGGAAACTCTGTTCTTTCTGCCACCGCATGCAAATGAAATGCTTGTCACCAAGGTAAATCCGAAGACAACAAAATGTAAAGGAATATCGTATCCCTACCAAGTTTGATATATTTTGTAAAAAAAGAGTGTAGGGAAAAGCAATCAATATGTCAGTATCAACAAAACCCGCAAACAGGAAGTTCCCCAGTTCAATGTCGAGGTGTTTCTAACACGAGACGACTTCACCACAACATTCTAGAGGGGGAGAGGGGGACACTATCTACAGGTAGGCCAACAATTTTGGCTGTGATTGTAGCTTTAGAGGTTAACTTTTGTTTATAGTCGCTGACGTTTAGATCAATATTTATTTCACCCAATCAAAGTGCGTAAAGGAATCATTTCCATGAAACAAATTTAGGTTTTTAAATTTCAGCGTAACCTATTAGTGATTACGAGGTTTATGGCAGACAATACGTCATTTTCTTTTAAGACTCGTCATCTTTTATTTAATATCTGTTATAAAATGTATCTCTTCTGTCTAGTCAGGGGTTATTTTAAACTAAATATTATTGCTTGTGATTTATACAGGGTCAATGTGTGTTCACGGCGAGGATTAAGAAGTTGCAGAAATGTTTTATGAAGTTCTACCTATTAGAGTTTAAACTGTACTTTGTTGTGTTCTTAAATATTTAAATAGTTTATTTTATAACATTTTTTAAAGTAAAGTTGTATAACTTTATACTGAAACGTGCATATTTTAGTGAGTTCTATCAACTCCTAGATATTTTATGTAGTTAAAAAACAAGTTATATTGTTATTGTCATTTTGTTCAAGATACCTATTTTTGTTCAAGGTACTTATTTTTTAAAAACCAAAGTTAATACTCATTAAAGTTGATTTAGAATGAATTAGGTGACTCAAATATATTACACGTTTTAGCACTGACTTATTCATTTTCCTAATTAAAGGGATTTTATAGCGCACATATTACCAGTCCTTGGCAGTATTCAATCTCACACCATGTTCGGATCTGGTATCAAACTCGCACCCGGCCTGCTCGTGGTATATCACTCGGCGGCTCACTACACAGATGGGTACTTTGTCACCACTAGGGTCCAGGGGTGGGGGAACTTTTGTTAACCTTCTGCAGGGATGGAGGGAGGGTAAATAATTTTGATAACGCTACATGATGGGTACTTTCTCACCACTAGCGTCTAGAGGCGGGGCATTTCTGCTAACCCCAATTCTTGAGGACGGAGGGGGTAGTGCTTTGTCAGGCGTGGCAAGCTGACTTGGCTATGTTTTTCAATGAAATTTTGTTTCCGCCAAAAGGTAACCGACCTTTACCGAACATTTTGAATAGGTTACAGTTTTCCCTGACCATTTAATGGTTTTTCATTCGGCCCACCATTTTACTGTTTAGTTTTTAAGCTAATCAATAAACCATTTTAAGTTTTCAATACTCTTTATATACTTTAAATTAACTTCGGTTAACTTTATAAGAAGAAAATTAATGAAACGGGAAGGGGATTACAATCTCTCGAGTTTTGTTTGCTTGCTTTTCGACCGGTAATCGTATCAGAACTCACTGATTTCAGCTGACTAGTTTCAAAATCAACTTTAATGTTTTATTTAATTCAGTTCAACTTTAATCAGTAATACTAAATAGATATTTTAAAGTTAGTTTTGCATTAGTTTTTAAATTCGACATTATACGTGGAGTGTCACATTCTCCAAACATATTATTTGCTAATCTTGTCATAACTATAAAATTGGTAGAGTACAGTAGTAAATAAGTAATTTTCACATTATAAACTAATATTAATGTACTTCTCATCATCATCATCATCATCATCATCATCATCATCATCACCATCAAAATTGATTCATTAACTGAAGGTGAATTGGCGAAAATGATGTTGGTAATGGTGGTGATTATTGTATCATACTTTATTTGTTTTGTTTTATCTATTTTGCGGCGGTGTTTGCCGACTGGAGGCATAGCAACGGGACTCTGGGTCCCTTGCGAGGCTAGTCTCCAAAGTAGGGGAAGAGGTGACAGTCCACAACACCGGCATTAGCCTACTCCTATCGACAAGTGTGTGGGTTCTTTTAAGTATGTATTATGTATATAGTTTGTATTGTACGTATAGCAGTTGAAAAACGCCCGGATCAATTGGAGATACATAATCGTCTTACTTATCTGGTCGGCCATGACCCTGTCTGGCGTGAATCTGTCTGAACTCCCTGGCACTGTCCAATGAGAAAGGGTTACTCCTGCAAATATATGCGAAATATTTGTAACAAATGGTGTTAATTTAAAGAAGACGGTTGAAAGATGTCAAGCTTGCACTTTCGTGCAATTGTATTCTGTGATTAAGTCTGTTATTTTGTGTTGTTCTTGTTGTGTATAGTCGCCGTCTAGTCGTTTCAAATACTTCTTAGTTTTTTGATGATCTGGGCGATCATTAGTTTCCATATAGTCATTGCCCGCTTGAAAGAGCGAAAGCGCATGATCATCAGAAGAAATTGATGGTTTCAACATGTCCAGTACACTCTGGGATTAGAATAGGGTCTTTCACACCGATCGTTTAAGAGCGGTTTCTGTATTATTTTTCCGACTGATAGTGATCCCTCAATCGTCCTAGCATAGCTCCAATCTATCCACGCAATTACAACTGTACCGACAGCTTGGATCTTACACCGATCATCCCAGTTGCT
Source organism: Parazoanthus swiftii (assembly GCA_025403585.1). Classification (NCBI taxonomy): domain Eukaryota; kingdom Metazoa; phylum Cnidaria; class Anthozoa; order Zoantharia; family Parazoanthidae; genus Parazoanthus; species Parazoanthus swiftii. The sequence goes on along the minus strand of JAOBYE010511085.1, from coordinate 3,812 downwards.
CTGGCAGTGTTTCCAAACAATCATGCCCATCAAGATTTGAAACGACCGGGGGTGTTTGGGATGACCTAAACGACTACAACAAAAACCAGGTTTCACCTCTGATGTCGAACTGTCATATAAAGCAGGGTTCGTACACTAATGGACAATTAAAATTCCAGGATTTTCAAGTTTAATACTTACAAAAATCCAGGACCTGAAAAAGCTAAAAACAGCCACTGAAGCAGCCACGTAGCAACTTGAAACAGATTTTGGTTATGGTGCAATAGCTGTAACCTTTTATTGTCACTGTTGTAACAACTGAAGTGCTCGGACATTTGCAGATAACACGGGCTTTTTGCGATGCTTTTCACATTTATTCCTCGTCCACAACAATCGTGAAAATGTGAATGATAATTATTCTAGAGATAACTATCTACGGACTTTCCAGGACTTTCCAGGACCGTCATTATATTTCCAGCTTTTTAAAATTTTTGATTTTCAGGACTTTCCAGGTTTTCCAGGACCCATACGAACCCTGATAAAGAGAGGGAATCGATCAGTTCTACTTCGAGAATCACTTACCAAACAGGTCTTCCAGACACCGGGTGATACGCCTTTCCGACACGCATCTGGCACCTGGTGTTTAATAAGATTACAGTTTAGCAATGAAGAGAAAGAAAAAAATCTAGTTTAAAATTACGCTTAACATATTTAAAGATACCTTATGTATAATATTACATGACATTGTTTGTTTTCAGATAAACTTTTCCGGAATTTCTAATGGATTTTCCTTGGAATGGAAAGCAGGCGATCTTGGAGAATCTAACTGGTTAATGCTATCATAAGCACTCGAAGGAAAACTTTCAACGGCCCAAGCGGAACTAAGTACAATATACTTGAAGTAAGGCAACAAACGGAGGTGCACACACAGTTTTTATCTATTTACACCAATCATATTTTGCATGAAATCATCCCATCGTTATACGTCATACTATTCTGACATTTTCGTTTTAGGTCTTTAGATATTTTAAAACAATTTTTGCATGAAAAACTTCATTAAAATTCGTGTTCAGTAACGTTATATATACGTCAAACTTTGAAAACGACAAGAATTCGGAAATATTTTAAGCACAATAGTTGATTCACAGCTGTATGCAGAAGTAGAATAAAAATAAAGTATAAATCATTAACTCTTATATTGTCCTACATTTTCCCTCTGTTCCCTTTAAATTAAGCATCGAAGTTCTACACGTTTTCCACAAAGAATGATTGAATTCTAAGAGTGTCTTCCATGTTGAGTCATATACAGTTATCCTCCCTCCGAACAATAGTCATACCCCCACGAAACTAGTCATATATAGTAATCCTCTTCCCCGAACATTAGTCATACATCTATACAGTAATCCCCCCCCCCGAACACTTGTAGTCTTTTTCGTCGATTTTGGTTTTTTCGAGCAAACCCAGGTTACTCTCCAATTGCTTTGTTATTCACTTGTTGATGTTTGGTAAAACAAATATGGAACATAAACCAGAAATTGATGAACACAAACAAATGGTTGTAAACCTGAAGGGAGCATCTCTGTCTGTGAAGGAGAACAGGAGCGGGGTGAGGCTGCGGGCCATTTCATGTTCCTCAAACTGTCCAGCGTTGTCGTAGGGCACTCCATCCTGTTTGAAGATCAGTGGGATTCCCGTGTTGTTGACCATCCAGTAAGGAGCGCAAATCGCAACCTAAAATACGGAAGTCACGAGAAGCAAAAATTATCGTAAAATCATGAAAAGGGCATCCTAGCCAGGAAACAAGTTCAACGTTTGTAATTACTTAGTTTGTTCTCTAAAATCGACTTTCCTTTGAGGGAAATATTCTTTGTTTGCCTTAATTCAAATATATGTAATGAGTAGTAGAAAATCCAAAAGAACTTGCCAATTTTTAAAACAATAAACCACAACAGCGTCAACAGCCCGAACTGTTCTTACAACTATAATGTCTAGTAAAATTTCACCGACGAGCATAATTGGCAGACGTAAGTAAATTTATCATCATGTGCTATTCAGTACTGTTAAAACGGCTATCACACAAAACAAAACGCTACAAACCCTCAGTGACCCCCCTGGCCGCACAGTGACTTTACAGATCACCGTTAGTGATCGTCTCTTCGGATCCTGTAGCTCCACATGGATCAGGGGGTACTCAATCATACCAGGCTGACGCCTCGCTATTCTGATGTTGTCACAATAGCTGAAGTTCTCAATACAAAGTCCCATGTCCAGCGCTCGGTCCGTACTCACCTGAGAAGAGAGGCCCTGTTAGATAAATATGGAGGGAGGGGAACAACTGATTGCATACGTCTGAATTACCAAGGAAATTTGAGATCTTTCTAAGCCCCCAGCTTAGTGAAACAGTATGCCCCATTAGTCCCCATTATTCTGATATAAAGTTAAATATATTCTTAGCATAAACACTTTTTGTAGGAACGTCCATTTTTGGGGTGAGGCTGAACGTTTTAAGGGTTTTTCTCAAATGTTCGTGAAGTGTTCTTGATGTTTTTTTGGAATTGCGTTTGTATAAACACATTCACAGGCTGTTCCCAACATCTAACTCGGTTCACCATCACCTATTTACCAAAGCCAAGGCCCGGGACACGTTCTCAAACATAGCATTTTTCAGCCTTGACGTTCTTATAAAGAAAGTTTTTATGAGAAAAATAGTGTATTTTGGTATAAACAGTTCTTAGTTCCTATTATCGTTCTGGTAAAATTTACGTTTCAAATTTCTAATAATGAAAGCGCTTTGAGGCTCTTTTGGAAAAAGGCTATATACACAAAGTTATTAAGATGACGATGATGATGATGATGATGGCGATGATGGTGGTGGTGGTGGTGATGATGATGATGATGGTGATGATGACATGATGATAATGAAGATGATGATTGTGATGATGGTGGTGGTGATGTCAATGATGGTAGTCACGATGATGACCATGTTGATTATGGTGGAGATGATGTTGAACCTTTCAGTTTTTCTTTCCACTGTTTATAAGGAATATACATCGCTATGTCAAACATTTTGTTTCCATAGGACCACTCAGCAAGGTGTGATTGAATTTCAAAACCATTTCCCCCGATAGATAATCGATCAACAGACGGAGAGTCTGTAATACTATAGTCCCTTGTTATCTCGAGCTCTCTAGAGAAAGCTGTTCGAGATAACCGAGTTCAAGACAACAGGAGATTACTGTACTTCTATTTCTTCGCCTATTTCACATTTTCCACTTACAGAGTAAATTGGCACTGATTTTCCGGCCCTGATGGTTCCCATACAAGACACACTCTTGATCCGGTAGCTCATATCACATGGCAAAAGGTTGACCAGCATCAAGGGGGGCATGAGTGTTAAAGTGTGGGAGGGCTGGGGAGAGAGCTTGACACGTTTGGACTGCACAACGTCTGGATTCATTTGGGGAGGGACGTCTTCGGGATAACCTTCACGTTTGGCAGCAACACAAAACCTGAAAGCAAAATTTGCATTACACTGGTATTATTTTAGAACACTGGTTATTTAGACATTCCAAATTAGGCCTGTTTTAGACGCCGTCCTACATTGCTATAGTCGAGCTTCTTTAAGTCGAATTTACTTGAAGATGTTGTTAAACTTGATTGTAAAACCACCCCTCATGTAAAAATCCTAATATCCAAGGGGTTTACTTGTAGTTGTTTCATATTGTCGGGCAAGTTATGCTCATTAATGATCAAACTTTACAATAAATTTTAGAGGAGTATTTCCAGTTTGGGAAGAAGGGAGGAAGGAAGGAAGGAAGGAAAGAAGGTAGGAA
>JAOBYE010511084.1:0-27971 GCA_025403585.1 Parazoanthus swiftii | reverse complement strand
AGTTGCCCTGTACAGCCAAGCAGCACCCCAAACCAGCTCGTCTTTGTAACCGCTCCAGGACCTAAAACCAGGACAAATGTTAAAAACTATGACAAAGTGAATACGAAAACCGAGACGATACTTTTTTATTTTTCAGCGTTAATGGCATAGTATATAATAACGTATGAAACCAAAAGGTAAACAAGGAGACGTTTATTTATTTTAATATCTACCTTTGTAAAACAGTTTTAACAGTTACCCTCAAAAATAACTGTGACCGACTAACTAATTAATTGATTGATTAATAATCAACAACAACACCTATTGGCCATAGCATCACAACATTGAAAAATTATTAACATCAACATCGGCACAACATCATAATCAGCAGAGGAAGCCATTACACGATGTTAAACAAACCTACTTGTAAAAGCCAGCGGCATTTGGGATCGAATCAGAGTATTTCCCTCTGTAAAGGTCAGCCATCTCGTACAATTCCTTTGCATGTGTTACAAGTGTCTGCGTATAGCTGGGATTTGTTGCCTTGAACGCGATTGAGGCGGCGGCGAGGGCAGCAGCAGTTTCTGCGGCCAAATCTGACCCGGGCCGGGAGGAGGTAATCTTGAAGGAAGGTCTCTTCATAGTCATGTCCTCAGGTCTGCCCCAGTAACTGTGGTCCTTGTTACCGTCCCCAACCTGAAGAGTTTCCAGAGCATAAAAAGTTAACAGATCTGGTTCGAACTAATGAGCACAGGTAGCGTTACAAACCCAAGTTTAACAGAAATATGCTATAAGGGCAAGGTGTGACACTAAGCTATAGTAACAATGGGAACAATGTTATAGTCGCTCAACATTTGAATAGAAAAAACTGTTTTCTTGCCAACAGTACTAGTACTACTACCACATTAAATGCACTTGTCGAGACATATTTTACTGATGTCGTCGTAGATAGGTTTCAGTAAGGACTACAAACACCATCTGATTTGATATTGTGGATATAGCCTGAACGGAGGCAGATAAAGAAGATAAGAGAGTCGAAATCCGCTGCGCGACTCAATTTCGAAATTTTAAGAGGTTGCACAAACCTCCAAGCCTAGTTCTTACGTTTCAAAGTACTAAGAAACTTCGGTGGAAATAGCTCTAGAATATGAGGTGCATACATACCTGTCCATAGAACTCGTATTTGGCAGTATGTGCCTTGATGAAGTAGTCTGTGGCCCATTTGATACTGTCCAACATGTTACTCAGTTCCCCTGCTCTTTGATACGCCTCTCGGTACTCCACTAGTCCCCAGGCCAACACAGTCACACTCGAAGCCATAGGGAACCCAAACTTGACGTAGTCCCCAGCGTCATACCACCCACCAGTCAGGTCCTCCCCATTGCTCCCGCGGTCGTTTAGTGCAGAGTCTTTCCTCCAAGAGACTCGGTTGTTAGCAGGCAATTTTCCCGATCGCTGCGCCTCATAAAACAGTATGGACTTACGCAGGAGCTCATCATAATTGTAAGGTCCCGGTTGTGGCTTTAGGGTTGTGGAGAGCTGGGTCACAGTAGTGGGCTTTACCGAGGTCTGCGGTGTTGTTTGCCCCGGCGATTGTGTTTGCGAAGAGGGAGTAGGAGCTGCCGTTGTACCAGACGTAGACGTGGGGGGATGGGGTTTGGAGGTTGTAACTGGTGGCTGAGTGTCAGGAGGAAGTGTTGAGGGGCAGTTACCGTCACCTTGAGAAATGTCGATAGACGCATGCGCTGCGGGAACATCCTCATTGGCAACGACCTTCTGTGCCTGCAGGCCCAGTTCAAGGGTGGTGCATTTACGAAGACGTGCGTTGTAGTTACGGTTAGTGATTGTGAAGTGTTGCGATTTCGCTAATGAAGGGGTCACATGACCCTTCCATACCCACATGTCTCTGACGGGTCTGGAGAATGTCAGTGTAATGGACCACCCATACGCGTCCTCTCCGATTAAAAACTTTAACTTGGCGTTGAATCCTAGACAAAACATACAAAATGTCATCTTAAGGGAGGACTTTTAACCTTTTATTGGTTACGACATAACTTGCCGATATCTCGGTTAATTTTAATTTAAATAATCGAAATTTTGAATTGTACAAAGACATAGTTCATGTAATACCATTTTGCTGAGATTCAGAAATATAACCCTAGCTCTCGGCTAGATAAGCCCTTAATTCCTAGCACAAGGCGGAACTCTGGCTCGTTTTAAGTTGTCTCCTCGCTTGTAAAAACCGGTCGTTAAATACAAGAGCAAATGAGTATCCCAAGAATCGCGATAACTCTATAGCACTAGGATTGCCCGGTTTTTTGTAAACCAATCCTTACACAGATATAAACTTAGTGACCGGCAACTTTTAATGTTTTTTTTGTGTGGGATATCAAGGACAACGTTTGAAAAACTTGTAAAGGTACATTTTATGAGTATTTTGCTGGAAGAACCAATGTTTCCGAGCCAAACTAATACACTTCGAGAACACTAAATACCTGTATTGTACTTTATGTGAACTGGAGATCTGACCAATAAAAACTACATCCTGGCAGTTATTGGACTTTAAAAAGTAGATGAAACTTAACTCATTCCCGATCAGCTGAAAGTGAGGTCACTTGACAAGCCAAGAACAGAATTACAAACAAACTTTTATTAGTTGTTTTAGTTCTTAGGAGAGATAAAATGATTGGGAACTATGTGCGTAAATGAAAGTTTGCCTTTACCGGGTGGGTACCCCGTACAGCCCATTAAAGGGAGTAGCCCATCACCTACCGGGTGGATACCCCTTACAACCAAATTTTAAAAAGGAGTAGCCAATCACCTACCGGGTGGAGACCCCGTACAGCCCATTACAGGGAGTAGCCCATCACCTACCGGGTGGATACCCCCTTACAACCAAATTTTAAAAAGAAGTAGCCAATCACCTACCGGGTGGAGACCCCGTAAAGCCCATTACAGGGAGTAGCCCATTACCTACCGGGTTGAGACACCGTACAGCCCAGTACAGGGAATAGCCCATCACCTACCGGGTGGAGACCCCGTACAGCCCACTAGAGGAAATAGCCCATCGCCTACCGGGTGGAGACCCCGTACAGCCCATTACAGGGAGTAGCCAATCACCTACCGGGTGGATACCCCTTACAACCAAATTTTAAAAAGGAGTAGCCAATCACCTACCGGGTGGAGACCCCGTACAGCCCATTACAGGGAGTAGCCCATCACTTACCGGGTTGAGACACCGTACAGCCCACTACAGGGAATAGCCCATCACCTACCGGGTGGAGACCCCGTACAGCCCACTACAGAGAATAGCCCATCATCTACCGGGTGGAGACCCCGTACAGCCCAGTACAGGGAGTAGCCCATCACCTTCCGGGTTCTTACCTTCTCCCCACTCGTCAGTCACAACAAAAGATCCAACATTGCCTTGCGAAGGAGACGCTGTTTGCGATGGAACTGTTGGTTAAGATGCAATACATCATTTTTCTAATGCAAATGTTTGCTAGGTCCATTCCCTTGTGGGGGCTAAAAGTCACTACTCGGTCAAGTTTGGGCTCATTAATTGAACAGAAACATCACTTTTAGCCCCCACGAAGGAATGGATCTAGCAAAAGTTTGCATTAAAAAAATGGTGTATTAGACAAGTTGATTTGTAGTCTACTCTCAGCTGAGATAATATAATTGTTTAACTATAGATTTCATATCTAACACTTTTTTCTTGTTGCATATACATGTAAGTAAAACACGTATGTTAATTCAGTAAGAGTTGCAATAAAAAATATTATTATTGTTACCGTTATGATTATTATTATCATTGACATTTAAATTATTGTTATCATTATTATTATTATTAATACTATTGTTATTATTGTTGTTATTTCACTCAAAGTTCCGTTTTTCATTTTACTTTTCAATTTGAGTATCTTCTCCATATGTTTCAAAAAATTTCAAAAGGAACAGTACATACTGTATTATTGGGATCGTTTTTATTGGAACACTATGAAAGAACATTACTCATCACGAGAACATTTTTACTGGCTAAAAAAACTTTTCTTTTTAACGCACGCAAAATAAATTGGCTAGTCTCTTGCCCTCATATTTTTTGCGAGTCCAGTTTGACATTTCAAACAGAGAGTTTGTTTTTATGTGACTAGAATTGCGTCGGTTTGTAACAGCATGTTGAAAAGATGATTGATTGATTGATTGTGCCGTACTAAAGACATGAAGTGGTTCGCTTCGTGTATTAGCACTAGTGCGCTTGACGATCCTTGTTTACATAAAGATGCATCAGGCTGCAAAGAAAACAAGGCCAACTCTTCAAAGTTAATGTGTGCATACAAGAAGTGCTGCGGTAAACTATAACGACACTAATTTTAGGCTGCTTTTTTACTTTTTAGTACTTTCTTGGCAGAAGCAACTTACGCGGAACCGGCTGTGTTGGTGGTGGCGGTGGAGGCTGGGTAGGAGGCTGTGTTGGTGGTGGCGGTGGAGGCTGGGTAGGAGGCTGTGTTGGTGGTGGCGGTGGAGGCGGGGTAGGAGGCTGTGTGCAAACACACGGTTGAGTCGGCGGCGGCTGTGTAGTGGTTTGAATAACCCCATCACGCCTGAATATCACCTTAGCGATAGGTGCCGGTGAACCCAAAACAGTTTTATTTCCAAGGAGAGCCATCTTAAGCCTGTCTCCTTTCTTCAGTTGGCGGTTCCAATGCTTGTTCTTCAGTTCATATAACTTCTTGTTCTTGGTGACTGACACAATGTTCGCCCGCCATATCTGCAGACTAGCAACAGGTTTGTTGAACTGAAGGGTAATTCGCCATCCATCCGTAACGGCACTTGTTACATCAATAGCGAAGTTGCTTTTAAAGCCCCAGTCCCATTCGTGTTCGAGGTACGTTTGGTTTGATTCTGCTGACACAGAGGTACTGTGGGCTCCCAGAACCACCAGTAATTGCAGTAGGAGTTGCGCCTTCACTGCCATCAAAGTTTGTTGGCTCGACCTGGAATCCAAGCAATATGAGCTTAATCAGACAGGGAAAGTTAAGAAGCAAAAATATCAGCAAAACAGAGTACATAGCACGCAACCTGAACTCTCAAAACTAATTCTCGGTTTATCAGTTCCAAGTTAAAATAAAAGCTTCGCATCAAAAGCAGAATAAAGTTTGTAAAAAGAGCTGACATGTAAGAACGAATTTGAAAGTGCTCTTAAATAAGGAAGCCTCTAAACCAAAATTTGTTCAGTTTGTTCAACTGTTTTTCTCAGTCCATCAAATGGGTGCTTTCTTCTGCTACAAGTACTGGGGGTACCGACACCTCAAATGTCGCACGGGATCCCGCAGTGCCGCTAAGAAGTTAAATGGTTTTAGGAGATAAACCTAAGAAGACGTCAAACAATGTATGAAATAGAAATAGAAATGATTTCATTATACGAGAATGCGGGAGCAAATTGGTGGTATTTTGAACAACATTCAAAAGCTGTAAAATAATTGAGCAGTGAGGTATGATTTAGGACACGGACTTCACAGGTCTCAAAGCATGGTGGTGGTTAAGTTGGTCTTGGCCAGTTTACAAACGTAATTACTTTCGTTCTTTTCTGGTTCGTTTACTTCGCGGTGTGCAGGTCACTAAATGACATACTACCCATAATTCCTTTCGAGTGCTTGTATCGCTATTTGCACTTCTCAACGTTTCTTGAAACAGCCAGTGTTTTTTAATAAAGGCGCCCGCAATAAGGTCCCTTCCATCCTCGGAAACCCATGGACCCTATCGGGCGAGAGAAATTGTCGGAGAGAAGACAATGCGGGAGAAACCTTTGGCCAAAGAGTTTCTTTCTTAACCTCCCATGCAAAGCTTTTTTACCTGGCAAATTTAAGTTTACGAAGTTTTATAGAGTATTTAATACTAAATGATACTGACCGTTAAGCGACACAATTGTTACAAAAGTATAGTATTTAATTTTTTCAGTTTTTCTTGAACAACTTACTAAGTCTAAGACGAATACTCCTCAAATTTGCATTTTATGACTACCTACTCAGCCAAATAAGGAAGATTCCACATAACACGATAATCGTTCAATAATTACAAGCAATTCTTGGCATTACTGGAAGCAACATTTACGGAATCACAGACGAAGCTTACCTATAATCTGCAGTCTCACTCTGTTTGAAACACCGGCAACAGCTTCCTTGCTTCCTGCTCCAACTGATTAAGTGTGATCGGAGGAAATCTGGTGTGCCTTTTAAACTGTGAATGTTCGCTTGCAAATGAGAATGTCTTAATTTTCCCAACGCGCCAATATGCAATGATTTGTCCGAAGTCTTTGTTTCACAGGACCAGTTGTACCGTGTTTGTTTTAAAATTTACAAATGAATGGCCTGCCTACAAATTCAATCGAAGAAAAATTCATTGTTTTCATGTTAGCCCACTCGATTGTTTGATTAGGTTCCCCACATCTGCACAGTCCATTCAAAGCTGACGCACTTTTCCTACCGTCACGCAAATATCAGATGACATCTTGTTCGCGCCACACGCTTGCGCAAACTGATAGCTGACAGACAACTTGATAAAAAATTTTAGATTACATATTTGCTGCTAGAAAAATGAAATAGAAAGCAGATGTATTTTCCTTTACATTAGAACGTATTCAGTAGCATCTGGCGCGTGGGGAGTTTTTTCTGGATAATTCTGATGTGAGGCATCCACGGTGATGGGATTTTCCCTTTTCCCTGTGGATTACTGGTTTAGATTTAAAGGCGGATGCATTGATAGACCTCGGTTGAATGAACTGTGTGGTGCTAACTACTATTAAAGGTCTTACTGATCCCCAGTTGACATGCAGGGCCAAAACAACCGGACTTGAGCAACAACTCCGTTTTCAGTTTTTGCGAGCACTGCTCAAAGACCCTTAAATTCTAGTCACTCTGTTGAAACTGTTTAAACAATGTTTAAAAGTGTTTTAAACCTTACATGTATTGGGCCTTGGGGGAGGGATTTCCCACCTGTGGTACTTTTAGAATACAGCCATCAAACTGTACGGCTTTTCCTGAAATTTTATGGTAAATAGTTTGATATAATATTTGTTGCCATACGAGGAGTGCTGCCGATGAAAGTCTTAATTGGAAAGAACAAACTAGTTAACGACACTATTTCTGGAAAAGGGATACGATAATTTCAAAACCTAGGTATCTCGTACCTCAGAAAACTATTTTTAAACTTTGCTTTTCACTTGTCAGCTTGTACATCCCTATCTGTATTAAGGCAATACTGTATGATGATCTACATATAAAAAATTAACAAAGCCAATATTTTTTTACGTTGTTTTGCCATCCGATTTCTTAAATTCAAAATAACTCACTATACTTCATTTCACATTACCAGCTATTGTAAAAAAGTTTCTTTTTAAATCAGATGCTCTAAAACTGATGGTGGTTCAACACAATTTATATCATATAATCATATGTTGTTGTTTTTTTTGAAAATTTATGCCGACAGTATGGAAAGAGTGAAACTATCCAAACAATGTAAGAAAGTGACATCAATATTACGCCATAACCAATTGGTCAATTATTACTTCATATTCCAGTAGAACTTATAACATTTATAGTTTGTGGAAAGTTTTATCTGTTTTGGATCAATAGCCAACAAGTTACGGCAGAGCTAAATGAAAGCCCAGGCCCAGGCCAATTGACGTAAATCGGAACACTCCCAGGACCAATTGGGGAGTAGGGGGTGTACTAGGTGGCTATAGCAACCAACAGAATGGTAAGATAATAAAATAATTGAGAGCTCGGAGATCAGTCGATAGTCATATTATACAATACGCTCCCACATGGTGTACTGTGCACTGTTAAGTATTATGTATTATAATTATATCTAACAGCTCCAATAAACACTAAAAAAGGGTTTTCAGGCAATGTTACGTTTCATCCATTCAACTTTTTTTTCCCAAAAATGTAGTTAAAGCTGCTAAAAATGCATCAGAACTAACATTCAAAAAATTGATATAAATATTTGATTTTAGGAGCCCCCCCCCTTCCCCCCTCTCCCAAACACACACTTAAGTATGTCGTATCCAGTAGCGTACTGTTTAAGTGTCTATCAAAGTTATTTTAAAATGTCCAATAAATGTGTCCTCAAACAGTCTGGTCATATATCTGAGTTACACGAAAAGAAAAAAAAAGACTCAATTTTGAATTTTATTGCTTTTTCACATTTATCCAAAAAATCAAATTGTGTCGTATTTCATCAGAATTCAGTATATGTACACTTCTTGGGTCATTATATTTTTTGGAACTGGTTTATAAGAAAAATGTTGAGTTTGAAAATGACCAAGGTGAGATTGTTTTAAAAAGGAACGTTTCTATCAACAGTTTTTGAAAAAGCAAATGAGAACTATGACCCAAATATCGCACGTTCACACTTAAGCCGTTGCAAACTAACATGTTGAATGTTCTGCAACTCTGAACAATAGTGGCGACGTGTTTGAAGTCACTTTCATTTCTACGTCACTGCCACCTGCAGTTTCATCTGTGCAACATGCCAAAAATTCGGAAATTAGACTATTATAACTTTTTATTATATAGACAACCAAGGAAAATCCTCAAACGTTTTCCTGTGCTGCAAAACTCGTTCAACCTTTCAAGAAATCGTGTAACTCCTTTACTTATTGTTCTTCCGATTGGTCCTTCCTGTTCAAGAGATAATCAGTTAAATTAAAAATTAAGACAGCCACCTTTAAAACACTTCTTGGACAAGCATGTCAGTGTATTTGTGACTTGTTTCAAAAACGCCGGCTTACTGCCCAATTAGAACCCTTTGCTTTTCAAGTCAGAACTTACTCTGTACGCTTGTTTTTAACCTCTCAAAACCTATGTTCATGTCTTCTCGTACTCTGTTGAACTCTGTTGAACTCCAACTAATTTTGAAAACTTGATGTCCTTGGACGTTATTAAACACGTACTAGCTCAAGGCGTGGCTTTTAAACGAGGAATTACATTTATTATCTTTTAACTGTTTTTTTTTCCATTTTGACATTTACATACATGTTTTAGTCTTAAAAAAGTATCACTATGTATAAGAGTGTTTTAAGCAATAGGAGTAGCGTTGTAAACATTAATACATGTTCTTCTTCTTCTTCGTCTTCTTCTTCTTATTATTATTACTGTATTTATTATACCGATATTAATAATAATGATATTAATAAAAATAATGATAATAATAATAACAACAGTAATAATAATAGTATCCCCACTTGGTGGTTAAATCAAAACCTTGTTCAGTCTTAAATATAACCACCAGCATACGTCACTATCTGTTTTCACTATCTCTTTTCATTTCCACATATACAGTTACAACGTTGAAAGCGTAAAGTGTATTTTTAAAAAGTATCCTACGGCCGCCGGGTTGTAACCGTATAACCATGGTAACCCGTCAACAGAACATTAACTTACGTTCTCACGGTACGAGCAGTACGTGATGTTACGTGAGTTATTCAGCGGTGCTGACTGTAAACAAGAACAGAGCTGATTTGATACGCATCAGAACATCTGGGCCGCGGGGCTCAGCTGTGAACTCACAGCTGCAGCAGTGCATAACTCGGGCTGTGTTGGGAAAGATTGATTGATTTTTCTCACGAGCTAGAGGGTTTCCATCTGTCTATATTTTAGTCATCTTCGCTAGGTAGAGCGGCGAAACAGGCTTCTCACTTTCTTAGTTCGTTTTCACTTAAAAGTTACAAACTTGGTAAACAAGCTCCATTTTGGTCAGATGACAATATATCAAATGCCAAAACAGGACTTTCTACTTTAGGAGAAGTGATCTTTTGATAAGTAGAGCTATCTTTTTCCTCAATTTTCCTTAGCTTTTCCTCAATTTTGGGCATTTCAGCTTAAAATCATCTTAGATTGATCTTAGTTAGTTCACGTAGTGGGATGTTAATATCCACTAGCACAAATTAGCTCAGGAAGCGGAAATTAGCATGTGCACTAAACACATGCAACAACTTTTGCTCTGTCGGACCTGACACTGTTTATCTTAAGATACGTATACATTCGATTTTATTAAGAAAAAAAAACTTAGTAAGAACATTAATTGAGACTGAGTTTTCCCGAAAAATAAGAACAAAATAAGAACAAAATAAGAACAAACTGAAGCTGAAAAAAAATATGCAAGTGTACAGTGTTGAACTGTAGTAGTCTTACGGTACTCAGCTCTCCGCTAAAGCACCCATGGCATTCAAAAATAGTTTGTAGTCTTTCAAAAGGCACTTCAATCTTTTAGTGCACAAAAACGCCTTACCGAATTTATTAAGCTATTAAGAACAAAATAAGAACATGTTGAGGCTGAAATTGCCGAAAAAAAAGAATACCGAGCCTAAACAAAGTTTTACTGGTTCTTAATAGAAAAAAGATTGTATTCCCTGCAGGGATTTCCACTTGTTAATGTAATACAATGTACATGCAATGAATCATTAGCTATAACACGTACATTTAGCTATAATTGGTTTGCAGTAATGAAACAAATGACAGTGAAGAAATGAAATATTTTTATGAGTTTGTACTGTATCCGAAAAAAGTTCTTCTCCTCAGCCTTTGTTTTGATTAAAAAATGTTCTTATAAAAAAGCAGTATAGCATGTTTGCCGTTTTCCGCAGTCTCTGTTGCCACTGCTTTTTGATCAAAGACATCTTTCAGACTAACCACATCGACGGCTGCAGGCTGTCCCAAGTTTACTTTCTTTTGTAATAACTAGAAGGAAACAAACAGGACCCGGGATAAAATGTGCACCGAGGGCCACAAGTTTATCAGTTAATTGAAAACTGTCATTTCATCTTGTTACCCTCGTTAAAATAAGGCAGCTTTACCTTTACCTTTTTCTACCTTTAAATTGTTCTAAAGATTATTTCTTGCACGTCTCTAGACATTCAGGACTATGCACAGATATACAAACATACCATACCTCTTATTAGTGAGCAGAGTGCGATGTCCGTACGGCAACCGAGCAAACGAGGCTAATATTAAGATGTTTATATTTGTATGGCTTTTTCTTTCCTTTTATTTGTACTACATTCAAAAAGCGCGCGAAAATTCCCGCGCTTTTGGTGTAACGTCGCACGTCGCCGTTGTCGGTTCCAGATCAACGAATATCGAGTGTAAATTTGTATTTTGTCTTGGTGTACATTTGATGTTGTTAGCAGTTGTTTGGTTCCTTTCATGGAGGTGTTTGGACGTTTAGAATCTAAAGGAGGACTTGAGAATGTGCACGTATTTGGAGTGGAAGGACAGGAAAACTGTCATACTGACAGTGCTGGATGCACATGCAAGATTGAATAAAACAACAAATCATTTGTCGTTTGAAAACAAGGTTAGAATATTTGCCAATTAATAGAGTTAGTACACTTCACTATACACGCTCAATGTTCTCACATATAGTTTATGAGTTTTATCAAACTTGTTGTCAAACACGATATTTTAATGGACAGTTGTTCGATTATTAAGGTATGTACTGTAGTTCGTGTTGATCGTTCTGTTTGCCAAATCTTGTCATGGTAAACTTCGATTTGGTTTGTAAAGTTCTAATGATTTTTGAATTGAAAAAGGCTTACTTCTTTTCAAATAAAGTTTACGTTTGTTCCTTGTTTTAGGTCTCTGATAACTTGTGTCATTAAAAAATACTTTGCTTGCTAAATAACATTTTAAAGCATTTAAACAAACGAGTTATTTGTAAGGAAGTTTCGAATACTGCTATACATATAAGCCAATGGACAACTTTCGGAAGCTTGGCTCTCGACGCTCTCAGTAACACATGTTTGTATAAAAGCCCAAAGAAAGTATTAAAGAGCATTTAGTACTTGCTTATTTTATCTAAATTCTCAGTTAGTCTCAACTGAGCTAGGCCAGCCTCTGATGAGAGTTTAGTTTACTTTAAAGATAGCTAGTTTGGATGGTCATTTCGTTTGTAAAAATTGGCTACTAATACTACAACTTTTCACTACTACAACAACTACTACTATACTTTATTATTACTACAACTACAACCACTAATACTACTATTATTACAACTACTACAACTACTACTACTACTACTATATAAATAAACGTAAAAATGGTAACAGTTTTCTCAATAGTGCTACTTCTCGTCACAAGTGAGAGGCAGTACTCCCAGTAGATGAAATAAACAAATAAGTGAATAGATAAAAAGTTTATAGATCTTTATATTTATAAAGCATTAATCGTCAGCTAAGGTTACAAAACAGTTTGCCAGTTGTATTTAGTTGCACTTTTACTGAGGTCAAATCAAGAAGGACGCTCTATCATCAACAGGAAATAATGGTTACGATGCTAATCATATAATAACAAATACGAAGTGAGATTAGCAGCCAAAGGTTTTGAGGAAAATATAGGTACAGGATTAAGATTTTTATTTGACAATCTGTAATTTTTTTTGAGAAGAACATGCAGTAATGTATTGTGGGGCTTTAACTTCGAAGCGCTTTACGAGTAATGAGATTTGTCTTCTACGTTATCTCTTGTTCGTATATAGTGTACACTTGCATATACGGCATGTTTACTGTTTGGAGTAAACATTTTGTACTGATATTGATCAGTGAATATGATATCCATGCATAGCCGACCCAGACAGACAAGGTTATCGCGACCTCTAGCCATATGTACATATCAAGAGACCTCGAATCACATAAAGTGAGAGACATTTCCGTTAGCACTATGACAGGCAACAATTCAACGAATTGCCAAGAATGCCGGCTATTCGAAGTTCGCAAATGAAAAACAACTTGGATAAACAACTTGGAAAGCATTCCATTTTGCTGATTTGGCATATGCCGCATTTCAGTATACAGACAAGACAAGGGGATAGTTGCAGATTAGAATCCTTATCTGTGCAAAGTGGAAGTGTGATTATCCGCCACCCAAGAAGATTTGCCGTAGTCATTTCTTGCCACTTTAACCAAAATATAAAATGATCGATGATTAAACTACGTTGGTGTAAATTTAACACTTCGATTTCTTGATAACAATATATACATATCAAATTGGACTCTCCATAAAGGGTTTAACTACAAAATACAAAGTAACCACTTGTTTACACAGCAATTAACGTTTGTTAAATAAATGATTTCAATTAACTCGGTCATCGTCAAAGTATATATTCGTTACACATGTAGAGGCATTGATTTATAGTTCGATAAACTCTTTCTAGCCAAAACAAACCACTGCATGTCCCATTATGGGGAAGACTGTTTCTTGTAGGTAATTGCTCGTCTCTGGACCTCAAGAGAACAAAAACAAAGCGGTTTCCCTTGCTCTTTTCAACGCTTTTTAATAACGTTCAAATAGTAAAAAGGATTCATGTTTGCATGCAAAGGCAACTGGTTCCCAAACTCGTTCACAAAACGTCAACCTTCCCCAGTATTCAGAGAAACTATAAGTTTCTAAACCTATGGCCGTAAATAGGAAGTTAAGATTTTGCACTGAACACTATATAAGACTGAACACAAAACGTTATCTCAAATCAAAACAAACTTTGATTTAGCTCGTAGAAAAAATGTTCCGAGATTGCAAATTGCTTTTTTGCATGCAGGGGAAATATCTTTTGCATAGCACAAAGAGCAGTTGCTGAAGTATTTCGGAATTGTTCACCTAATAAAACGATGATTAATTTCTACCAGTTTTTCAATTGCTTCTCTGGCCTGCCTGTTTTGTGATCTACAAGTGTACATGACTTAAAAAAAAATTACTGAGCCTGGTGACGTTGATCCTAGAGTAATAATGAGGAAGAGAACTGCGTGAAACCTAGTGCATGGCATCAAATTTTGCGTTCTCAAATCTTTGCAGTTTGCGACTTTTCGGGGTTTTTTGCGAAAATTCATCGATTGACAAAAAGATTTCGTAAAAATTGAGTGTATATTATTAAGGTACGTGTAATACGCATACCGGTACCTGGCTAGAAAACAATCCGTAATTTATAGAAAAAAATGTTAGACATAACTTTAGCTGTTTTTCGGGATCGGCTGATAAATGTAGCTAAAAAAATCCTCTTTGACTATGACGCAGGTTCAGTTGACGCCCTGCCACCCACGCTTTGAAAGAGCCTGCACGCGCGGGGCAACTTGTCCGTTGGACAGGACTGGGGAAACTTCGTGGATAAAGAACCATTTCAGCGGCTGGTACCTGATTTGTAAGTTTGAGTGCCGCGCCAACTGGCTCGCCTCCTGCTGCTAATGGAAATAGCCACTGGAGGAAAGTATTCTAAAATTTCTTTTCATTCCAGACACTTCGTTAGTTCGTAAAAAGTTTTAGTGAACAAAAAAGTTCAGGGGCCAATGTACTGTTCTTCATCAAAGCTTCTGTTTAAACTTTGACGTGGCAGAAACCGGACTTCAAGGCTAGAATAAAATGTATCACTGAAAAACACTCTTAATTCGGTATTGAATGCTAGCATTGCATTTATATGGTATATTACAAAAGCAAATGGTACAATAATTATATAAATCGTTTTTCTTAGCAAAAAAGACCACTATAAATATTTGGAAACGTTTTACTCACAATCCTGGACGTAATTGTTTAGACGATTAGCCACTTTTCCCTCTCCCTTGTTCACTGTTCATCGAAAACCATAAAAAAATGCCGACAGAGAGAACCACATGCACACTGATTGATTTGGGGGTGGGATGGGATGTTTTTAGACGTTTACAAATATTATTACAACTAGTATATGTATTTTAAATATATATTATGTTCTGAATTGTAGTTTTTCCCAATGCGATTATCACTAGAGCACTTCAGTTTCTTCCATCGTCACCAAAATAAATATTTCCGTAAACAAATATTTAGGGAAAGTAAAAGTATATCTAAATACTATACTTCAGCTGTGCGATGTGGCGATGGTGGTTATAGAATGGGTCTCGTGACTGAGTACTTAGGCCAAGACCACAGAATTTGCTAGTAACGCTTTTCCACTTTCTTAACTATCAAAAAATGCTGCAAGCTTATTACATGACACGTGTTGGTATGTTAATCATAACGCCAGTCAGGACAGACACACCAGCGCTTTAGCCAACACCACGTCGCCACGTTTATTGCGAGGTTTGTGATCCGAAACTTCACTTAAACCTTCCTCAAGCAATCTATAAGTTTTGAGGTACTTTTTTTGTTTAACTTTAAGACACATTCCTGCCTTCGTCAAAACACTTTCGGCTCTTTTGATTGTCTATTAATAGAACATCAGTCGGTCACGCTTTTAAAACATTAAAACTTCGCGAAGATTCGAGAAAAAATAGATCTGAAAGAGCACTGTACATATTGTGGAAGAGGTATCTATGGGAAACACTGGGAATTACGTACCGGAAAACTATAAACTGCTGGTCAAGCATTAAATACTTCAGAAATTTTAATACTATGGTAAGATTAAATTTAACTTTCATTGAAAAGTGAAAAGTTACTCCAGGAACGCAGAATACAATCAGTTTTATCATCAGTTTACTCAGTGACTTGGAAAAAATAACAAAGCTCAATTTTAGTCTCTGACCTATCAAAATATCACAATTTGGCAAATACGCTGGCAAATGAAGTAAGGTTTTCAAGGAAGAAACTATTGGATTGTGCAATTTAAGCAGACAATACAAAAATATCGCTCCGCCCCTCGATTTAGAAACTGAGGGGAAGTTTAAAGAAAAAGACCGGTTACAATAATAAGTTCTATTGTCTACTGTTGAGGGCCCGCGTGGTAGCATGCTCTAGAAAATATTGTGAGCACCCGTCTAACTTGGGCGCACAGTACTGAATTTTATCGTCTTCTTTTGTGGCCGCATTTGAAATAAAAACCAATTCAAAGAGTTTTAACACAAGTTTAGCTTTGCTGGTAATACTAAAAATAGGGAAGAAATGTATTATTTTCCTACTCATTCAGATGGCGTTCCACGTTTAGTTTATATACAATAACAAACAAACAACTGGTGTTAAACCGAGTTTTTTAAATAAGCATCACTTTACCAAAGTAAACACCGCTGAAAAACCAGCGTAAACATATCCTTGCGTTGTTTCAGAAACTCACGAGGTACTATGAGGCCATGGTGATTGAGTTGAGGTGGTCTGACCAAATATCTTCAAGAACTTTCCAAATTCTTCACTGTTTTGCACTTCGACTCTAACTACTACCAACAGCTTAAAACTGTGCCATTTTTCCGGGTCTTTCGAGTGTCAGGAATTTTCTGGGCAGTTTTTGCTACGTCTTTTACATGTAAATTCAGAGCCGGAAAACTGACCTATCTTTTTTGAAAAATTAACAGAAGTTACGACGTCTGAGCAAGAGCAATTGATTCTCCGTAAACAAAAAGCTGTTTTGACTCTGCCGGTTAGTTTGCTGTGACAAATAGGAGCGAGAAGAATTGATGACGACTCTCTATCGCTTAGATTATATATATATATCTTCTACCGAGCGTTACCAGCAAACCCAGTAACTTACAAAGATAGGTATCAGCTGTCTTGATGTTACTGTGATCCTTCCCTGGAACCTCGATCCGCTGAATGACCTTTCTGAAGGTTTGTTTATTTTTAAATACGTTCCGGTTATTTTTAGAAAATGAAAAACAGTTTTAATCACAGAGGCCAAAGATAGCTATCTGAATTCTAATAACGGTTTAACGCATAGTTTGGAGAATTTTTTTAAAAATAGGAGTAAACTAATAACGAATAAAATGATTTTGCGTTAACTAAAGATGGAGTGTTATGTTAACGAGATCCAGTTTTGTTTCACAATCCCAGTTTGTTCGGGGCTCTAGTTTGGTTCGAAGGTTATCATTACAATGTGTACATTTATTTCATTTCATAGAAACTCTGCAATAAAATTGTAAAACGAAGTTGGTGATGATAACAAGCGGAATGGTGGCCAGCTCTCGACCTTGCCAAAGTGGTAAAAGATTGGTCACTTTTGCTCAAGTGTTATGACGCAACATCAAGTGTGAGCAGAGAGATCTTATCAACAACCTCACTCTTTGCGGTGTTTTAAGTTCTGAGATGTAAGACTTGCCTCTGTTTTCGAATTGCGATTGGGCTTGTCCCCGCTCATGCCTGTCAGTCACGGCAACAGTGCTGAGGCTTTGACGGGTTCCCCCACAAATTCCACACATTCCACGGATTCATGAAATATGCACAAGTCATTGTTTTTAAGTTTAATTGCTAACGAACTGTTTACAAATGCACTGCCTTCTTTGACGATGTAAATTTTCTGCTTTCTTGAGCAGGTTTTCAGTTGATCTCTCTCGATTCCAAGATACCTCGTTTATTTTTGGAGCACTGATCAGTAAATATAGCAAGTTTATAAATCGTTAATGCGATTTCCAAGCCGTTGGACAAGAGCGGAAATCGTTCGGATGAGAACAAGGAACGAGTTTCTAATTTGATTGACATGTACTGGTTTGTTTTCGTCATTGAATATTTCGGGGCTCCTCCAAACATCAACTAACGCACCTAATTGACATACTGAAACTGTCTTTGACGAAAGCAAATTGATTAAGGTTAGGAGTCACGCATCTCATGTTTCATAAATTTCTTTCTTTCGCCATGCAAACAACCACAAAGCTGGTTCCTTTTCAAGGGCGTTTATTTATACTGTACTTTTCTGCATATCTGTCTTCGACATCAAAAACATTTTAGGAGAGTTAAACTTTTCCACGAAGAAATGAGGGATTATGGAGGCAGATCCACAAAAGCTCGGGACTTTTGGAGGTCACGTGAAGACAAGCAAGAAGACCCCCAGCAATCTACCAGCCGAAGACCCAAATCGAACGCTACGCATGCGTCAGCCAAAAAAGAAAAGGAGAATTCGGCTTTGGGAGCTAACGCCAAAATGGCGTTGACTTGTAAAGTTCAGTACCTGGACGACACAGATCCATTTGCGAGTACAAACTTCCCCGAGCCTACCCGGCCACCAACGTATACGTTCCATCTAACGATAGCTTTGTGTCAGCAAATTGACGGCCTTCATCGACTGCTTTGTGCTCCTCACGCCGTATGTTCTCTGTGTTTTGATGATTTATTTTTAGAGTTTTCTTGGGTTGTCTGGCAGATTATTTTTCCCTGTGTACTGATTATTGTTAACAATTTGGCACAGATCGATGACATTTCTCTGCAACTATCCCACAATGGCTGTTATTTGGATCTGGAGAGTACGCTGGAAGAGCAAGCGGACTTGCTCGAGGGTTTTCTTGAGAGGTAAGTAGCTAAAAGTGGCTGTTCTTTTATTTTTGAATTCGTCAAGATTGGCCTAATTATGTAACCATTTCTCTAAAATGGTCACATGAAAAAAATAAAGCAACCATTTTTCATGAGAGGAATTTTGTTCTTATTTTTAGCCAAACTGCCGCCTACCTATCGAGCCAGCTTATCCCTTCTAAAATTTTGTTCCGTTTACAGCCGCAAGAACACCATAATTCTCAGGACTTCCCTTTCCGTTCGCGTCCACAATTGCATCGGTATGTATCCCGTTATCGGTCAAATTTATCTATTCTGTCCTGTTCATTTGTATGCTTAATGCGCTGAGTAGGGCGTGTGGTTTCCAGCTTTTTGGTACCACAATTGTTGTAAAAATGCCCTGTTTGACTAGACTGGAATTGTAAACTTCTGTCAAACTTGACGTTGCGATCACGGCGTTTGAAGTTATCAGCGATACTCTCACAACTGTTGCTCGGTTGAAGAATTTGGTGTGAAAGCATCACTAATTTAGTTAACCAAGAAAAACATGCTTGAAGAGTTCATTACTTCTGGTGTGTACTCTGTCGTTAAAACTGCAAGAGATTAATTTGCGTGTAAACTCATACTGTTAGGTTCACTTGGTGGTAATCACTCAAACGGCAGAAAGGTTGTGTAGTTGTAGCGGCTGTTTCAGTGTTTGGTTTTGTGTTTTCCTTGCAGTGCCAGTCCAAAACAGCTGTTGTTTTTCATTGAAAGCTCCTTATTTGAAGCTCGAGCTCAATTAACATCAAATATGAACATTCACTGCGAGGTTCCTTCATGTGCTGTGTGAAATCAACAAGTTTTCTCTGGCGGAATCTTCCACGGCATTGATTTTTAATTCAAAGTGCGTTTTTCTTTATGTTTTGCAGCCGTACGATTTGCATAAAAATAGTCCTCTAATCTTTATTCAGTCAAGTGATAGAAATTTCAAATTATTTGCTTTGAGAGGTTTGAGTTTTGTACTAATAGCAGTTCGTGAAAGCTACTCATTCGTGACCTGTAAACCCTTCTAATGCCGGCATATCTCGATGTCGATTTTCAAAATATTAACAGATTGTCAGTGTCAGTTTCAGCTGACTTCTGTCCCATGTGATGATGGTGGTTGTTTTGGGTGTAGCACTGGTGCTGAAGAAATATGATTTTCTTTTATTATTTTTACGGATCTTTCTGACAAGCCAAAAGTTGACGAAAGTTAATGCCGAATATTACTGACAAACGAATGCCCGTAAGTTGTTTTTAAATAAACCTCTTCAATAATTTTCTGTATGCACCAGTGAAAAAAGAAAAAAAAAAAAGAACAGAAATCATACATGTACTTTGCTGTTTTTTACCCAAAAGCTCCAGTTATTTCTATTTGCAATCACAAGGGACTACTCAGAGTAAAACGTAGGATTTTAGCTGTAGAGAGAGGATTACAGTGGATCATTTGGCATGATAGCAAATTCCAACAGGCACATTTTTAATAGGCATTTAATATCTCATTGGATTGAAGTTCAACAAAGCCTCACTTGTTGTACTGCACATCCAAAACCAAAGTGTTCACAATTTTTGGTCATGACGTACCGGTATGCGATGAGTAAAATTACTAACTGTAATAGCTGTTATTCCTTTTGTAGTAGAGAGTATTTGTTAAAACTGACGTTACTCTGTCAGTCACAAAATGCTTGGCTTGTTTCTGGCATTAAATTTGAAGCTGTAACCTTATCTGACAGTTGATTATCAATTTATGTATCAGTTTTGCCTGAGGAGCTTTGTTGAGATTAAGCTACAGTATGCTGGAAAGTTGTGTTTATCAGTATCACTGGGGCAAAATGTGGTTGCTATTAATGTCTGTACTCAGTTCTGTGATGTTAAAATACAAATTTAGTGGTGCAAGTAAAGTCCAGCTTTGCCTCTTTGATGTCACTTCAATATTCTCTACTTCAGGGAACTGTTCTGACATTTCTGTTTGCTACTGATTGAAGTAAAGGTCAATGTTTTGTCTGTGAAACTCATCCTATGGTATTTGATAAAGCCAGCATTTACAAGTTCCAGATGCCTTTGTTTTGATCTTTGAGTAGTTGTAATGTACTCTTCCTTTTATTCTGTTTGGACAAAAAGCACACGGAAGCCTAACTGTGTTGTTCACACTGACAACTGTTTATTGCCTTCATGTATTTACTTTCTAAATTTGAACTATGATTTGTGGCCCTGGGGTACAAGAACAGAAATCTGATATCCATCTTAACTGGCAGACAATAAATTAATCTCTCATCTTTGCTGTGATTGGCTGCTCCTTAACTATAGATTCATTTTTAAAGCTGCACCAGCTTTCTGTGCTTTTTTGCAGTTAACTGTGCTTATTTAACCTCACAAATTAAGTTTATGCTTTAATGTGACACTGCCAGAAAAGCAGTGTCCTTGGTGCTGTATTAGTGTAGTGGACCATGAAGTTTGTAAGGATATTCTGTTTACAGTGTGAGGGGTCACTGATTCCCTGAGAGAGTACAGAGTTGAATGAGGAGGTCCTCCATAAGTTTATGGGGACTCTAAAAGCAGGTTTGAGGCATCTGTTCTGCTTTTGTAACTTCTAACTCTGGGATCAATTAAAACTGTTGTCAAACAAGCTGAACAATGTCTTAAGAAATATCATGGTTCTGTTTGCTTGGGAATCAGGCATGTTGTTTGTGTTCAAAGGCCTTACAAATTGGACAAATATTGCTATCTTTCCTACAAAATTGAAATGGTTCACTGCAGAAAGATGTAAACATGTCTTGCTTTAAGCTTGTGTGACAGTGATGTGATATGTATTATACTTATTGTATTATAATAATTTTATGGTTTTTAAGGTTTTGAATTATGGACTTTGCTATCAAATGTCTGTTTCAGAGGAACTTGTCTTAGTCAGTTAATGTTTTTAGTAGTGTGAAATTGACTTGCATACTGACCTCTAACAGAATTTAACTGTTTTTAACTTTAAGTGCTTTGATATTTGTTAAGGGCTGGTTGCAGAAAGCCTCTTAAAGCTTACTTTACTGTAGCTAGATTACCCCAATTTTCAGTAACAGCGATCAGTGGTAATCACATCAAAGTTTAAAGACTGACTGCTGATGCATTGTTGAGGACTTTAGAATTACGTTTATTGCCATACTTGAAGTCAGTTAATTTTTGAAAACCATGTAAAACACTTATAGTCAGTTTGTTCAGTCATTTCTGGTTCCCAGCCTCCTACTGTAATTCAAGTGAAAATTTTCCTTTTTTAATTTGTAAACTTGATTTAGGAACTGGTGTGGATAAAATAACAGTGATATTTTAGAAGTAAGTACCATATCGATTGAATTTGACAGTTTATAAGACATAATTGTAGAAGGGACCACCTTGTAGAAGTTACTTGTTTTATAATATTTTAGGAACTTGTTGATGACATTGATAATCAAAATTTTGTTTTTAAACTTAGCAAGATACAACTATCAACAGTCTTTTAACATCTCAAATAAAATGCAAATCTGCAGTAACAATATAAAATCATGTATACTGTATGTTAGTTGTGGCTTTGCCACTGAGTTTAAAAGAAGTATTAGACCAGTGTAGATAAAGTACAAGTGAGCTCACTTTAGTCCACCAATCAGCTTTTCAACAGAAGTGATAATTAATAGTAATTAGACATGATCTTAGTTTGAAGTTTTGGTAACAAACCTAAACTTGATATGTTACTACCCCAAAGTAGATGTTTTTACAAACGTACAAAAGCTAAAAGTTCTTTATGTTTGGTTTGGTGTTAGGTTTGATGTCAAAGTTTTTGTGAAACATAATACAGTTTTTTTAGTAAAATTAAATTTCACATATTCAAAGTTTCATGCTTTTTAATAAAATAATTATTATTTAGTAGTTCATGTAACTGTCATACATATATTATACATACATATATAAATATGCAATTAGGTTCAAACAACACAAAATTTACAATCTTTGGATTGCTATACATTACTTCTGACAATAATTTGCCCAGCAGTGACCATAAACAATAACCACAAATCAAGGTCAATTTTCCAAATTCTTATACATGTACATTTGCTGTATTTCGGCCTTTCTAACATCATCTCATTGTTTTTTTTTCATGGCCACTGGGGTGTATTATGATAGATAAGTATTACCTTTTCTGAAATCTTTTTTTTAAAATGATTTATTATATGTACAATTACTATAAGTAATTATTATTACCTTGTTACTGCAGAAGTTTGATCCACTGACATAAATATTTAGAAACATGTTTTAATTAAACAATACAAAATTATTAATTTTTGATTAAACAAAGAACTACATAAAACCAATTTTACTTGTTAAAGGCGTTTTTTACCCATGAGAACAGTGAAAAAATTAGACATTCTTCTAGCTCAGATTTTCATGTTACATTTTGTTGAATACAACTTTTTTAAGTTATTATAATACTTATGAACAAACCACAGTACCAAAAATCAAAGCATTGTTGTTCATTTGTTAGAACTGTAGAACTTGGTCTGATGTTTGGGATACTGTTGTGGATTTCTGTATGATAAAGAAACTGTAAAATGATTATTAATTAATATTTCTGAAATATCAGGTCACTGTATGTCCATGTGCACACTCCAATATAAATAAACAGCCATATATTTAAAATCTCAAGATTAATCTATTATTAGTAAACATCTTGTTCTGTCTTTTAAATTTGCAAACATTTGGTGTTGTTCATGGCTGCAGTGTTACATTGTAAACATTACTTCTAAAATTAATAAATAAATTTGATTGGTTTAGTTTATTTTTCAAACATTTCTATACTAACTAGTTCTCTAAAATCTTGGATTTGCTCTGCAGTTATTATTTACATGTAAGGTCAAAAAACATTTCTATAAAAAAGTTGTTAACATTTTATAACTATAACAAATTTTGACAATTAAGTTACATTTAAAAAACTGAGTAACTGTATATTTAAATGTTCTTTTGAAGTACAGGTCAGACTACATATGACATTTGAATTTTTTGATGGTGTGATCTTTTTTTTGTGTGTGTAACTTAGCTAATGCAGATATGATAATTTGTTGATGATTTTTCTATCTCAACCAATACTGCCTCTCCAAAACAGCCAGTATCAGCTATGAATAAGTATGTGCAGGCTTTTTTTTATGGACCGAGGTGAATTAAATAGATTGCATACTGCCAACATGTCTCTTAAGTTTGTTCACAGCAGTTTTATGTGTACATAGCTTGTTACTTTTATTTCACACAGCATGATTCTCTCAAAATCTGTAATACAGTAAGCCAACCTATAAGAATCAGCTTGTTCATTGTGCATGTGATCTAAAAAGTAATAGCATTACTGCTGTTTTAATGTAATGTTGCTTTCCTAAGACAGCTACAGGTACAAGTATCTACTTTTCGAAACAGTAAATGTCACTAGATATCATTTTACTTTGATATCATTTTTATGCAGTGAAACTTAATAATTATTCTTATGCTGTTTTCAGTTTTATTTTTTGCAAAAAAGTTACTTTATATTTTAAACGTCAGAGTTTGCAAAAAAAATTCTTTAAAAACTAGAAAGTGAAATAACTGCATGCTTAAATCAATGTGCTAAATATTAATGAACAATTCAGGTGAAACACTACTTTCACCAGTTTGCACATTTTACAACAGAGCTGAAAACTGATAAAAGCACATTGTTTTTCTCTAGATCTGTCACTAAAATGATGATTTGCTTGATGAAAACACTAACAATCAAATCAATGTTGAAAATTGAACATTTGAAGCTAGCTCGCTTTCTTGCAGTTTCATTGCAATAATCACACTTCTCGTCCAAAAGCATTTGGTCAGTTATGCACTTCTCCTTCACAGCATGCATTTCTTGTGGCATGCATAATTATAGGTTGGTTACTGCTGACCAATGCACTGCTTGTTTACAAAATCAGCTATAGCCAGCCAGCCAGTCCAAAAATTGACTTTGGAACTGGCTATTTCAGTCGTGCCCAAGCCTACATGTACTCAACCAGTTGACCACAGGAACCATGTTGCAATTAGTGTTAATGCTAGATTGCTGCACTCACTCCCAGTAATAAAAATTGTGATGAATCTGGTCAGAAATTTTTGGTCCATGTCATCATCAGGATCAGTTATGTATACTGAATTTCTTGCTATCAGAAGGACCTTGTATTCAAGAGCTAGAACTAGTATTTTATTATCGGTAAAATTAATATTGTTGTAATAAAACAATGAAGCATGTCAAACAAAGCAATACTAGTAAAAATTGGCTCATTTAGGTGTGTGGTGTTTGTACTCATTGTTTCATATTATTGATATGACCTTGTAGGCTGTTGTAAATTTGCATGTACCACCCAGAATTTCTTAGTTAAACTACCTAATCTATTAATTAAAATAATAATAATATATTACAGAATTGTAAATATACAG
Organism: Parazoanthus swiftii; assembly: GCA_025403585.1. NCBI lineage: Eukaryota > Metazoa > Cnidaria > Anthozoa > Zoantharia > Parazoanthidae > Parazoanthus > Parazoanthus swiftii. Next base: position 3,327 of record JAOBYE010511084.1, on the reverse strand, counting down.
TATTTAGTGATGATACATGTAAATACCTTTTAGACAGCATAATTATTACTTTATCAAAATATAATTAACTACTAGTACAAGCACCAGGTAACACAAATTCTAACTATTCAAACTATGGAATGTTTGGAGAATCCAAGATTTTGACATGTAACTTTTATATCATTTGGCAGTAATGGTGCAAGTAGTGTAGCTGTGACATGTTTCTTGATGTAAAAATAGTTGTTCTAGTGACTTCAGTCATAATGATATACCTTATTGCCCTGTAAAGGAAAAGGCCTACAGAAGGGTTTGCACAGTTTGATTAATGTATACTACAGCTAGAAAGTATTTAGTCGTTAACTTGAGATGTAATTCAGTATGCCTCTACTCCATGGGTGACAGTACCCTACTTGCATATTCATGCTATTACAATTTCAGTTATTGGAGTTCAGCTTGTAGAGTCATGAAAATTCTTCATTTTATGAGTTGAAGTGAAATTTTGATATTTCATGACTCTTCACATATTTACATACTATATCAGCCAGTTATGTATAATGACTGCACACAGTACATTATGTACAGTCAGGTAGTTCATGTATTGATTTGATGTAAGGAAAACTGATGGCAGTGATGAAGGGAAAAATGGAGTCTATTGAAACCTTCATACATGGTAAAGTGTTTTATAAATTATTTATATAACAGTGTTCATCATATTTGATCATTAAATTGTAGCTAAATAACAAATGTTATTGTTCAATACTTAAGAGTTATAGGTACAGTACATATATGTATGGGTAGGTTACAGAATACTGTTTTAATGGCATATTTATGTGCAGTGCACATACAACCTTTCATTAACTATAAAAAGCTCAAAAACCCCTGATAGAACAAGAACTATGACTATTCAATCTGTCATCAGATAGGATTTTCATGATCATGATGCTGCTGTTGAGAAAAATGCTTTATGAAAATACTTCTCGTCAGCAAGAAACTAAATGTAGTTGCTACATTTGCATACTACTTGTCAATGAGTGTAGACATTTCTCCTGTGTTTATATGTACGTTCATGATCATCAACAGATTGATTGCATTTCCTATTTATCAGAAGATTACTTCTGTGGTGGGTTATAGTTTGAGAATACATTTAAGTTAACTTCAAAATTAACATCAAGAACACCAACCATGTGCAGCAGTTTATTTTTCAAATTGTCAGATTTTAGCACAAACATTTATTTATTTTTTAAGCAAATTATTTAATGTTTATTCATTTTAAAATTAAACATAGTATCTTATTGTAGAAGCAAGTAGAAAAGAAAACAAAGAAACTAATGTATAAAAATTATTTATACTTGATTGGAAACAACTATAATTATTATAGCTAGTGGTTATAATTATTATTAATAGAATTCTAAATCAGCACTCTAATTTTTTCACTGGATGAGTGTATACTACAAGACTTAGTTTATTTTTCAGCAAACATGACAATCTAAGTACAGCACCTACATGTATTATTATGATGATGATACTTATTTTGCCACAGTTCTTTAATATTCAGATTTATAGATTTTTCGACAAGTAGTTAGGAACATATACTGTAATAAAATGATTCATCCCCCTCAGGTTCATTTCAAGTTTTCAAAAGCACTCCATTGTTTCTTTACTACACCAATAATTATACAAAATAGTGAAGTCTGTTATCTTCTTAACTGGGAAATCTGTTTTTAGCATGGAATAATACTGGAATGAGGATTAATATGACAAACCCTGATTCATCTGAAAACTTGTACAGGACGGTCTAAAATAATGTAGAAAATAAATGGAGGGTGAAGACATAGTTCTTTTCGCCAAGTCAAGAAGTTTAGGTGAAGAGGATCCCAAACCTAAAGATTAAAAACTGTTGGTGGCCTTATTGCTTATGTGTAGAATGATATTTTTTAATGGACTACTTTTTTAAAAATTATTTTTATATAATACAAAATTCAAATTTAATAAGCACATACATTCATGTAAAAATAATTAATATTTTATTAGAAACTGGATACTAGATATTTTATCTTTTGTCATTATTGGCAAATACTAGTTAATGCCATGAAATACTGGAATGATTGTCGATAGAGATAATGATTTAATTTGAGGTCTTGTACTTGTATGGTATGATGTTTTTGATTAAAAATCTACAACTAACTATTATATTACAAATGTATTTAATGCAATATTGTACTGTCCCCATTAATCTGTGGCGAGGATGTGACCTTAGCCCATGTATGTACATTAGCAATGACTTGAGACAACATAGATATATAATTAGACTACATATTTCACATTTTTGGAATACTGGATTTAGTTACCTGTGACCTCTTAGTTTTCTCATGTGGAGATCTGACTTTTTTTAGATAATTTATAAACAGTATATGGTTTTTGTAGAACTGTAACAGTTAAATTATTGTAAGATCTTTCAGTTTTGGTGTTTTAGATTAAATTTTTTGGTGGTTTTAAAATGCTTAACATCTATTTTGTAGAACAATTTTTGCAGTTTGTACAAATATCTAATGACTTTTGTCCTTTGTTCAGTTTATTCAAGTAAGAAACTGACAAAACCTTTTGCTTTAATTAAATGTTTTATTAAACCTGAAAATCATTTGGCAGTTCTAATAGTCAAAGTAAACTGAGAACTTAAACGAATTATATATTACAAAATGTTTTTTTATTTGTGTTTGTTATGCAGTCTAGTAAATCTGTTGAACCAAACATTCAGGAGATGATTTTCAGTTTTTAAAATTGTATGGATAGTTTTGTTTCCTGCCCCAAATAATCTCACAGATGGGGGCCCAGCATGTGGAGCTATTGAATACAGTACATGGTTTTACAAAATTAATATACAAACAAGTATCATTTACAAGTGTTGAATGTGATCAAAACAGTTGTCATGAACTGTTAAGAATGTAACATAGGCACATACTGTAGCTTTACATGTTTTTATTGTCTGAGCAACTCCATTACAGCCTTGGAACCACTTACTTACCTCTAGGAACCCAAAAATATTGTACATCTATGGATGCAAAGTGAGGGGGCTATACAAAATTATAGAGAGAAAATCAATGTTATTTTCATAGACCTTATTCATAAATGGCGGCTATGATAGTATTCTCTTGTTTTTATTTAAATTAGCCTCACTAGCCTTGTTCTAAAGTCAAAAAATCAAAAGAATATATTAACCTGAACGAGGCTAGTGAGGCTAATTTGAATAGAGACAAAAGAATATTCAAATGGACGCCATTTATGAATATGGTCTATTGCTAGTTCATTTATGGGGCTATTGTCAATGAAAAATATACTGACACTTCGTTT
>JAOBYE010511083.1:16979-43544 GCA_025403585.1 Parazoanthus swiftii | reverse complement strand
GCAACAATTTGAAAGAACAAAAAGCTCTAAAGTAAAGACTAGTTAATGCGACTATAAAGGCTACAGCGCGGTGAATGCAATATTTCATAAACTCTCATTAAAAACAAACCGCAAGAACCCTCCGCCTTCATATAGTTCACCTACTTATAAAAATCCTACCAAACTTCAGAAATGTCCTTGAACCCACTCACCCCCTTCCCTCTATAAAAATATCACGACTCCTCCCCCTAGACACACTTTGCGGCGACCACCTCCCTCTAGTATAAATGATGAATAGACCCTAATAATAACTTTAAGTTAAATCAAAATCGGTATAATTACCTGAAGAAATTGGTAGAAGATCATTTGTTCAACTCTTACTGCTTCTCGCTTTAACGAAGATCAATTTAATTGTCCTATTTGCCTTTTCAGACGGTTCAAGATTCTAAAGAAAAGCTGCTTGCGACATTTGAAGAAAGAGAAAGAGAATATGACGTGGAAAAGGCCGCGCTCTTGGACGGGTCTTATAGTCGTGATTTGTTTAAGGAGCTTGAACATAATTTGAAGGAAGAGCGGCAGCGTGTTACGCAGCTGCAAGAAGACTTGATTGTGGTTCAGGCGAGACTGGAGGAGGAACAGAAGCTGAAGACTGGACTTCAGAAGCAAATTGAGCTGGTGGAAGATGGACAAAAAGATGATGATGATATTCGAGACGTTGAAGTCGGAAAGCTCAACATGACCGTCCAGAGCTTAAGATCGGATCTTGAGAAACTGCAAGAAACTTTACAGAGGGAGAAATCGAACGGCAAAGAGTTGACTGAAGAAAGAAACGTGTTGACAAAGAAACTAGAGGTGTTAAATGAGGAGTTGCGAAAACAGAGACTCGCTTCTGTTGAGTCGGAAGAAGAGAGTAGCATGCTGAAGGAAAAGTTAATGGGAGTTCAACATGAGAAAGAGAAGCAAGAAGAAGAATTTGTTAATTGTGAAACACAAGAAAAAATTAAACTCGTTGAAGCAGAAAAAAAGCTGTCGATCTTGACAGAAGAACTGAAACAAGAGTTGAAGCTTAAAATGGAGCTGATAGAAAAGAATCAAGCTTTCGAGGAAAAATGGCGGGAAGAACTGCAAAGTAAAAGTGTTACTGAGTCTAGTATCAGTGACTTGAAGAAGGAGAAAGAAAGTGTGGACAAGCGGTGCGAGAAACTGAAGTCTGAGAACGAGAGTTTGCAACAGGAATATAAGCATTACAAAAAACTTGTCACTAAGACAGTGGACGACCTGGAAGGCGTTCACCGCCAAAAGGATAAACAAATCAAGGAATACAAAGACAAACTTGTTGAAAGAGATGCGAAGATTAAGAAGATCGAAGAACAACACGAGGTCGCCTTAGAAAGCTTGAAAGTCGAACTTCTTACCGTGGAAGACAAATGTGCGAAGCTGAGGGTACAAAACAATAAATTAGGAGAATGCCAGACTTCAAGTGAGCTCTGGAACAACGAAAAGAATTCTTTGGAAAATAAATTACACGAAATGACAACAAAATACCAACAAGCCAAACTAAAAGTTGAGGCATTTGACCAGGAGTTATCTACTTTGCGTTGCCAGCTTTCTGTTCTGGAGAAAGAGAACTGTTCTCTCAAGGAAAAGCTTCAGAATTTGAAACAAGTGCCACCGCAAGGCCATTTGCGGAAGTTAGACAACTTTGAAGAGATTAAGAACTTAAAGGAGAAGATTAATAGAGCTGAACAAGAGCGCGATAGTTGTAAGCAACTTGCAGAGGAGAAGGAAAATGAAGCTGATAAGGCAGTGACGTCATACCGGGCGCTTATCAAGAAGTATCAGAAGCTAGAGCGAACGAAGGACAGCCTCCAAAGTCGGTTGGATTTCGCTCGTCAGACGATTAAATCTAAAGAAGGCATTCAGACTTCAGAGGCGTCTCTTGTGCCTGCAGATAAGAACGCAGCAACCAGTCCAGAAGCCTCAAATCGGCCCGTTTCAGTTTTTATTGCCCAAGAAAGCATGCCCAACCTTGTATCACCTTGTACCTTGGTCACCAATTCTTTGTCCAATTTGGAAATCAAGTCACAAGTACCTGCAACCCCAACCTCTTCTCGCGTGACACCCAGTAGTGGCGTCACGGCTGCTGAAGCAGTGGTGGGCGGGCATCCAGCGGGAGCACAGTTGGAGCATGCACCTGTGGTTGATAATGGTGAAATACCTAAACAACGAAGCGGTGTAACGAGGAAGACCGGCCAGGCAGTTAGTGGATTAGGTAGGTATATCTGTGGTTTATTATGACACAATATTCATAGTACACTTGAATGTGGTTGTAACCTAATTAACAGAGTGCATTCATCTTGAAATTCCTGGAGCTTGATTTTCAAAAGACTTGAAAACGCTTGAATTTAGACCTTGGTCCTTGGAACCCCATTGAGAAAACACTGTTGTATTTTTATGGCTCTATTGACCTTTTGCTATATAATTGAAGAATTGAGCACGAAGAGCAACTATCTAATTTAAAAGTACTTTATTTTGAGTAATTGCTTTATCGTATTTTGTTCGTCTAGAGTTCTTTACTTCAGCCCCAGTGCCTTTGGAAGAACAGACTTTGAAACTACTTGAATTCATGGCCTAAAGTCATTAAGTTCGGTCCTTGAAAAAGTGTACGAACCCTGAATTAAAATTCCTGTCTCCTACATGAATCATGCTGCGGTTTAACGTCGGGATGCGTTCAATGTAATAGTTTGGAGGTTCAAGAGAGATTGCTTGAGGATTTATTTCGTAGATTTGAGTCAATTAGTGTTTCCGGTTTTTCATCCAAGCGTTTGGATATCGGTCACCCAACTGTTCGTTCAGCTTCTTCTTTGTGTAAAGTTAACCTAGACGACTTTGTTCACAAAAAGGTCCGAGTGTGATGACTGAATTCTGTTCTTTAAGTAGTTAATAATTTCGTGAACTGTGAAACAATTTGACATGAGTTCAGGAGATTTTAACTCCGTCTTGGAATTGATTGGTTTTGTTTGCTATCAAAGACAATGTCCAAACAAATTCGTTTGTCTGCTTATTCTGTTGTAGTCCTAAACTATTTTCCCTGAAAGATTCTTTCCCTTTTACCATTTATCCAGTTGACAACCGTTTGGCAAAACGGCGACGTCTGACCAGCTGTGGAAAGTCAACCCCAGTCTCCCCGCCACCAGTCCACAAACCCGAGGGACTCCCAGACGTAGTGAGTAAAGGGTTCGCCGACATTCCAGACCCACCGATTCGGTCACCTTTTATCCTTCGACGAACTACAGCTCCAGTGAGTAGGACTGGTGTCAACTCCAAGACTGCAACGAACGCGGTTGGTGTGCGCACGCGCAGTCAAATACGTCAAGTGCCCCAGAGATCGGGTATCCCATCATTCACTGCTTCATCCGCTGCAGCGGTGAGTGGACGAAGCTTGTTTTTTTGTTTTAATGCAACTTGTGATTTTGCCGATATACAACGGTCCTCTAGCACTTCGGTGGACTGTAATATGATTGTAAAGGCATGACTAAGCGCTTTTGGACGTTGCAGTGATAAAGCGCTGATTAAGCACCTCAATTTATTCATTTTTATTTCAAGTTCTCCTATGAGTTGTGTAGTTTGTTTATTTTATTTAATACTAATCTGATTTTGCACGTAGCTCTTTTTATTGAAACGAATATTATCAACTAATAGTTATTTTATTGTACCTAAACTCGCACCTCACTATCTGCTTGTTTGTCAGTATTCTCCTGTTTCATAAACCGTAAAAGTAATCTTTGGCTTGCTCTACTAAGCCCTCTGTCTTTGTGAACATCCCCTTCAAAAAAGCCTCAACCCACAATTTGAGGGAGACTCTTTTGTACTTAAGAATGACCCCGAACCATTATCGAAGGAAATAAAAGTACAGAAACCGAATGGGATTTATTTTCCACAGATTGGAAGACTCGTGTAAAAACTGGGCTTTCTCGTCACTGCTAAATGAATTTTATTCATTGTATTATGTTTAGTGTGGTAAACTAATAAAAAATAACTATGATCACTGTAAAGATTCGTGGGTCTGATTTGCTGGAATCGGACCTATTCTATCCATTGGAACAAATAATGTTCAACATCTAAAACAACCCTAAAAGCTCTTGAACGATGGAAGCCGATTTGTTACTGTAGACTCGAAATACTTGTCTCTCCCGTTTCTAGAAAGAGAACCCGGCAGGAGCTCGCTCTCCGACGCACAGTTCAGTCCCACCCACCATGCCTCTGTCTCCCAGGAAAACCAATCTGCCAATGAAAACTCGACGCCAGTCTCCCAAAAAGTCCCACATCCCTCACATGGGGGCCAGTTCACGGCTACAGACAACTCGGTCATCGAGGAGGACGTCTCTTGGTAAACACGCGATGCCTGGTGCTGCCTCAGGTAAAGCATAAGACAGGAAAAACTTGGGGAAAGGGGTGGGGAGAGCGGGTTGTACGGGTCACGGAAAACCTGGAAAGCCACTGGACTTCGTTTTCAGGCCTGGAAGGTCGCTTCAATTTTGATTTCTTGGAAGCCTTGGAAAATGAAAACTTTTAAAAATTCTCATGGTCCGTTTTTTTATTAGTAAGAAAACAGAAACTGGACTCTACGTACAGAAAGCTAGTTTCGCCTTAATTAAGGCTTAAAGGCCATATAATTTCCCTACATTCTAAAAGCTTACCTGTTTCCCATCTTACTGGGGACAAATCGCCCCCTCTCCTCTCCGCAAGACATTGTTATTACGTATTTTTACATAAATTTTCCATTCTTAGTCATGACATTATTTAACCTCTTGTTATTCGTAATGTTTTGGTAGCTGCTCTTGGTTTAAATGAAGTGGTTGCTTTGTTCTTCAAAGTTTTAACCGAAAGGTGTTCATTAATTTCTTATGCAGAAACCAACGTATCTGCAAAGCTTTACTGAGTGGAGTTTAATCACACTTAAAATTGTCGTCTGATACCGCCTAAATCCGCCTTCATACCAAACACTAAACATGATTATTTTAAACTTGTTTGACTGAAATATGTTGGTACTGTTACGTGTTTATAGGTTTTCATGCGTTGTAAAAGAAGCATTTGAACGTTGTAACGATAAAGCAGTTTGTTTGGACAGGTTTTAAGCCAGGCTAGTCTGTGTTTTTAAACTGTCAAATAGGCTCTGTGCAGCTAGAAGTCACATGGTACAGCATACATGATACTGGAAGGCAAAAGAATGTGCGAGACTCCAAAACAAAACACATTTAACAAGAAAAGCGTGTATTTTCTTTGTTTTATATTTCCCCGTGGAGTCTTGCACATTCTTTTGCCCCTCAGTACGGCATATCTTGTACCACGTGACCTCGAAATGCATAGGGCCTATTGTTTTTCAATCATGATTAGTTGAAACGTTTGAAAGCGGCATATATTGGATTTTAACACGATGTTGTTTCTACTTATCTGGCATGCCTGGGAACTTGAAAAGTTTTTAAACTGCTAAGTGTATCGCGACAATGAATATCTCATTCGTGTTTAAGGGGGTTAAACATATTTTGACTGTTGTTTTGCAGGTTCGTCGCTAAGGCAACCATCCAAAGTTCCAAAACCGTCGACAGAAACAGTCATGTCAGAGGCACAACACAACAAAGAATCCTGCAAGATGCAATGAATAACACACTGAGACTGTTTCTGTTTTTATATGAATTTAAAAGTTATCAAGCGGTCAGTTGGCCGGTTTGAAAATCTTGCCTTTTGAGATGTTTTTCTGTCACAATAGCGCGATATCAGCAGTTTAATAGCTCGTTACCGGGACAGTGAAGTTTCAGGATTAAATTGCATTATCCAGGACGGAGCAATCTAGACTAGTACGCTTCAACTTGTTTCATTGTACATATCATTTACATCAATGAATTCTGAAAAAAAATTGTAACACTTTCTGTATGAATATATTCTTATTAACGCAAGAAGAATGCTGTGATTCTAGCTCGTGAACTCTTCCAGCTTACATATCTGTGTACAGCTGTAAGACACAAGGAACTTATTGTATATCTCCGCTGTTTGTTTTTCCTTGAACACGAGGAGAGCCTTTTAACGTGTACTGTTTGACTTGAATGATAGTTTAGATTCCCTTGGAAAGGTAAATACTTCGTTTTCGCTCCACGAGTTTGTATTTGCATTTATAAAACACAATTTGTAACAAATGTAACAAAAGGAAGTAGAATACTTTGTTTATAAATGCAACTTGTGTTTAAATTCGTTTGTCAAGCTTAACGTTCTTTATTTTGTGCGCAGACTCCATGTTAACGCCTCTGATTGCAACTAAAGGCACTTTTCACGACTGTTTGACTCAAGCGCTCCATTATCCAAGCTCTTTCTTGCTCCAGCGAAGTTGGAATTTCATGGTCAATTACAGAAATAAGTATATATGACAAAAACTAAGTGCCAAATTCGAAGAACTACGCGTGCGTGTTCCACGCTGGGAGTCAAACAAGTATGGTGCAGCCATGACCCTAGGTTCTAGTCAGGGGCATTAAAATGTGGGCACTGGAAACGAGAACATGTGCTTTCCATTGATCAGGTTATGCAGTAGTTGTAAATATTCCATTAAAGTTCGTTTAACCAATGCATTACTATTGTGTTATACTTCATTGTGGTCGCTTGGTCAAGAATTACTTGAAGACTGCAGAAAGGTAATGCTGGGTTTCACTCAATCCCCAGAGACTCAAAAGACAAAGGGCGTGGCGGCCATGTTGGTTGACATAACCAAAGAAAGTAACTGCAACTCCATTGTTATTGTACACCAACATGGCGGCTATGACGTCACATACAACCCGAGAATTAACATGAAATCGCATGGGACTCGTGAAATTAAAGATTATTTTCACGCGTGACTTCAAAGTTTTGCTCAATTGCTCGAGCTAGTCGCAAGTCCGAAATTTGAAAACACAAGTAAAATCACGAACCCGATGTCATTTATTCGTTTACAGTGAAGAGGGCAAAGTTTCGCTTCGGCCTGTTATATAAGAAACGTGGTGGCGGACAACCGTTACAAGGGATGTCTCATTCCCAGAGCTCTGGCTGTAGAGTGAATGACTCTTGCATAATTCCATTTCTGACGCATGCGTACTTTGACCAAAACTGCTCGTCTTTCCCGTGAATCGTTGTTATGGGTGCCGCCAGAGCCAGCAAGCGTCGGTTGTGGATACGATAATAAAAGTGTTCGGACAATGCTACTCGGGACTTGAAGCTGCCAACGGCCATCGATTACATCATCCCCTTGACATTGACAGTAACAGACGCGCCCAACCACAGATCGGAGAAACGGCTGCGAAAATGGTAAAGGAATTACATCGCTTGGGGTGATCAGGCCGAGGACAAGAGTTAGGGCATTGTGAGACAGGTTTGGCTGCGGATAATTCAGCGAGAGTTCAACAGGTTAGTGCTGACCATCAGCTACAAAATTCAAGAGTATTCAAGGAGTCAAATTTCACTTTCAAGGAGTATTTTTGGACGGGGTATTGTGTTTATAATAATGAAAACTGTCGACTCTGTGCAAAAAGACCACTCGGTTGTACATGTAAAAGTCGCTTAATGAACACACATTTCACAAACAAATTTATACAAAAGTGTGCTTTACAAATTTTGCAACATTTATTTCTTAAACCTGCACCAGGTTGAAATCAGTAAGTGCAGAATTCAAGGAGTTTTTAAGGAGTTTGTGATAAACTCCAAAATTCAAGGTTTTTCAAGCGCCCTTGAAAATAAAAACCAAATTCAAGGAGTTTTCAAAAAGTTTAAGGAGTAGCACGAACCCTGGTTCAAATGTCACGCGCGACTGGCGTAAATTTATTTCAGCCCTGTCCAAACGTAGATAAAAGATGCAAATGAGTGCAAATCTTAAACTTGCGTTCCGTTTAGCCACCAACTTGCAATGGCTTTTTACTAGCACTGACTTACATCGACCGTGAGTGAGCTCAAAACCATTCAAGTTCTTCATCGATGGCCAAACAAAGCGCGTGTTTTTCGCAAGGTTGAAGGTCAAGACTGGCACTGATTTGCGTCGGCTTTGATCTATGTTTGGCCATGGCTTTGAGCATTTTCTGGCAAACTATTATGTATAAACAACATCCTAAAGGAAGTAAATACTTTTTGTCAACCAGCCATTTTATCTTCAGCCCAAACTTCAGCCATAAATGACGTCAAACAAAGAAACAAACAACCAAATATGAAGTGCAAGTTTATTGCATCGCGGGTGGAATATCTTAAAATATTATTTTACAGTTGCACAGGACCAGTACCAAAAATATAGTTCCTATCTACATGTTCTTATGCTTTATATATATTATATACATCTACATATGGTTACTCTAGTCAACCACTGGAACGGAAGTGTAACGTACTAGAAAATAAATAGTACAGCGTTTTCAGTTCGTGTCGAACGGAACCAGAAGCATGAATCGATAAAGATCACACACTGAATTAAAAATCCATTTAGTAAAAACAAGTAATCGAGATCGGAGGGAGCAACGAAGTACTGATACTTTTAATGCTGGAAGCATAAGCATTTTAATGACACGAAGGTTTAAAGGATTTGCCCTGGAACCAAACTTTTGCAATTTAAAAGCGACTTTAAATCAAGCAAGCTTCCTTCATACATTTTCCTCGCCCGCAGTATTTCTCTAAGATCTGACAGCGAGTCTTGCTATACGCACCCGAAGTAGAGTTTATTTGGAATCCCCGAGAGTTTCGAAACGTCTGACAATTAGAATGTGACAATTGGTATACAATCAAAATTTTTGATTTTTCTTTACTATTATGTCCAACTTGTACAAGGCAACCAGAAAACAGAATCTGGCTAGCAAAAAATCTACGATTGTAACGTTTATTGAAAACCAAGTCTTATTTGTACAATTCGTCCAACAACGAGCCTATCATCTTGGCTACACGTGCTAATAAGACATTGTGAATTGATTTGTAGTCCAAGGAAATCCAGGGGGAATCCAAACTAACACTCCCTTCCCTTTTCTCTATCCTTCACGCCTATATTATAGTATCTCATACTAATTTTACAGACAATTTAGTGGTTCATGAACGCGTGGGAACTTGCTATATAAGATGACTGTAAACATTCAACATTCTAAGTAATCTGCGTCACTCTTCTTAAACAAGTGTAAAGTGGTCCACACGAACATACAGCAAAATCGTTACCAAATGGCCAGTTCAGACTGATGAAAGCAGATCATCACTGGGATCTTTGTTTTATTGTCTATATTTTTCTCGAAGATTACCCGCAACTTCTTGAGAGCTACGGTTCTTACATCACTTCCGCTGACTGCACACCCCGAATCGCAATCTCGCCGAATCCAGACAAAACCAACAATTTTATGCAATAACTGAATTCACAACTTATCTTGAAAATGAATGTATAAAAATTTGTCTCAACATTTTCCTCCAGTAGGTGCTAGTGATTCGTGCATTGTAAAAAATTACAACCATTCACTCAACAAACCAGTTCATATCTTGGTCACGGAAAGAATTCTAGCGTTTAAACCACTGCAAATCTCCTTATTCGGTGAACTAGTCCTAAACTCAAGTTAGCCGGAGGAGTAGTAAAGTAACAACGCCAATTAATACCCAACAATCAAAATCCTTTCCATCGCTTTAGTATACTACAGTTTTCTTGTCTATACCTGAACAAGGAAGGTGTTAACATAAAAGTCTTGTCCCTCCCTGTTAACATCAAATGTCAAAAAAACCCTTGCTAAGTCCAGACATCACTCGTTCTTGTTTGGTTACTGTTCAGGGTACCCCTCGCTTGTTCCAGACCCCTCGGCTAGTAAGAGCAAAATATTTTACATCCCTCCATCAAACTTCGATATTAGTTGTCTTACCACACCCCGTGAAACAGACTCGTCTCTTTCCAGTTCTTCACTTATAAAAGGCATCACAGAAGTCTCTGCATAATCGTCACATTCCGTAATAAACTCGAACGGAGCACTAAGTTCTGCGCTTCTCGGCCTGTCTTGTTCTTCTGTGGCATTTGCAAGCTCTGATCTCGCCTTCTCGAACGACCAGCTTGCACGGTATGCCTTCCTACTTCCCGGCTTACGGCGTCGTCGCACAACTGTCATGCTTTGAAGAGTCTTGTCATCAAATCTTACTTTAGTAACTCGCTTAATTTTGATTTCTGGGCTGGCATGTACTTTTGTAGTATCTTTGTTGTTGACGTTTGAATTTGGGGGTGCACGAGTTCTCTGCCTTTCGTTTAGGCGCGTACGAATATCGCGGACTTGGCGATCCTCACTGATCTTCTTAGAATACTGCCTTGCCATTTTGTACACACTTTTCAGCTTAGTTTCATCAGTAACTTCGCCTAACTCGGGTTCTTTGTTGTGTCCGTGAGAGGCAATCTTGACGGATTGAGTTGGCGATTTACAATCAGTAGAAGTACGAAAAGGGGATTCAGTTAATTTTCGGTGATGGACGCGTTTCTTGTCAGTTTTCTCACGCAACTTCAAATGCACTGTTTTTGTCTCCTCTTGACTAAACTCAGTGTAGCCGTCCGTTTCGTTTTTCTCTTCGTCCTTCAACTCTGTCACCACAGGTTTATTTGTATTTCTTGATAGAAGCCTTGGTTTCACATTGGCATTTTCATCAAGTATACTGCTGTCGGGTTCAACCGCAATTTTGGGTTTAACTCTTTCTGCCTTGACACGAACAGTTGTGTTCGCTAACTTAATCGGTTTGTTGAGCGATTTATCTTGTTTCTTACCATCCGTTTCTGAAACGTGTCTGTTGCCCACATTCCTACGAAAGTCGTCTTTCTTACTTATCGTGACACTATAGTCACCAACTTTTGTCTTACTAACGATTTCGTGTTCGACATCACGGTCACGCTGTAACGCAACACACTTTGGCGTTGTGTTACTGCCTATTTTTGGTTTATTTGCAATCATTTCACGCGCAAGTGCGTCCCTCTGTGTACTTGATTCCGCAACTTTCCAGCTTTGAAGCAGTTCCCGCACTGGTGTGAGCCTATGGGGGCCATCATCCTCGTGATCACCCTCCGGGATAGGAGACTGTAACCTGCCCTCCCGCCGTACCCGTAGAGCGGATTCCAGGAGTTGTGCCTTACTAATGGTGTGCCTAGTCTCGTCAAGGTCGCGATCGATTGACGCCAAAAGATCGTCTAACGTTCTACTAGCTGGTCTCTCCGTTGGGGAGTCCTCAAACCTTGCTGGAGGTGAGTCGTCAAGCCTTGCTGGAGAACTTTCAGACTCGATATCGGAATCGGTACTTTGTGAGACAGTCTGGATAACATACCGAGGCTTCGTTGCATGGTGTGCATGCGCCTGAGAGTGGCCGGGTTTCTTGCCACCGGTAGTCGAATCAGAGAAACTGAAAGCCCGTCTCACTTCCCGCACTGTTTGTTTAATTGTCGAGTTCTCCACAATGTCACTTAGACAGCGATCGATGGGCTCCTCAAACACGCTTTCCGAGTGGTATCCGTCGCTGTCACTCCCGATACTGGTGAGGTCCGAGGTGGATCCCGCTAAACGGGCCCTCAGGTGCTTTAAGCTAGAAGAGCGCTTTGGCACCCAGGGTCCTTCGGGACGAACACGTACCAACCCATACTTTCCAAGTTCCTTCATATCATTCCCACTGTCAACAATTCGCTCTCCCCCAGCCCAGCTCCTATTCCGCAAACCGTCGGGGCCAACGGGCTCCGCCGAGCGTCTCCTAGGCAACGTGCCTCCGCCTGTCACTGTGTTAGGCTTAACCTTTTCTGTTGACTCTTCGGCTAAGATGTCTTCATAAGACGAAGAGTGAGTCTTGTTTGGTGCAAATAGCTGCTCACTGGATTCGGCCCTTCCAAGTATTACACCATGAATGTCCTCAAGTAAATACTCCCTTGTGCTTGCTGAGGAACTTCGCCTGCTGTCCACACCCTTTAAAGAACATAACAAAATACAAAGTTAAGCCAACACTTAACCCCGGTTTACAGACAGGGTTGCCACTGTTAACTGGATGTGAAATTCAAGGACTTTTCCAGGACTTTCCAGGACCTTTTTCAGCAAACTCACGGACCTTCTGTACCAAATAAAACGTACTATTTTAAAAAAGCTTTATTATTCTGTATATTATTTTAGCAATGAGCTTTACAAGAATTGCTTCTGGGGAAAAATCGAGCCTCCGTTTTTGTTTTCAAACATTGTTACATCAAAGACATTAGGTCCGGTTATGACAAACAGCTCATTTTGCTCATTTCAGGATTTTCAAGGACCGCATTCCAAATTCAAGGACTTTCCAGGGCCTGGAATTTTCTTCTGCCAATTCCAGGACTTTCCAGGATTTTCAAGGACCGTGGCAACCCTGAACAGAAGACAAGACAAAGGAAAACAAAGTTGGCTTCCCAAAAAAAAATGATTTCGGACCAATCAGGGAGCCAGATTTTGTCAGGGGGTGGGTGAGTCTTGAAACCCCGTCAGAACAACTCCAGGGATAAAATTGTTCTTAATCAACATATTCATAAGTCCAGTCTACGATCCTGCGAGAATATTGTGTACTCCAAAAATCAGTTATATTGTGTGATGAAAAATTTCCTTTGAAGCATTGAATTGTTCAATGAACAAAGCAACCAACTTTTCTATTCGATTGAGAAGCTATTTCAAAAACTCGTACTTCGTGTTTGAATGGGACTCGAAACAATGCAAGCACTTATTCATGATAGTTTCTTGCTTTTAGGAACCCTCATCCAAACCGACGCGTACTCGTTTTTGAAATATTATAGAGTTATGATATATTATCAGTTGCTGAGCTGTCAGTCATATACTAACCTCGGTGGGTGCTGGTTTATCGCTACTTTCTTGGTCTTCGACAAGAGACTTTCGTTCCCAGTCTTCCACGCGTATACTGACTGGTGCATCATTGGGGCCTGGGCTGACTGGGACCGAGTCAGTGTTAGCAGACTTCATCTCGTCATCAGAAGATTTTGAAAGCAGAGCCTATAAAGGAATTTAAACAAGTAAATTACTATTGCATTGAGAAAACAGTAAGGCAGGACAAGCAATCTCTTTAAAAGATTCTTTTTCAGTGGCTCTGGGTACAAAAAAAGAAGGGTGCACTGGGTTAGATGGAAAGAGAAAACCTGAGAAATCCAAAACAATTTTCCTTTTTCTCCCCAGTCCCAAAACGCTTCTGCAATAGAGAAGGGACAAAATATCTATCCGAGGGACTGGTAACTACTCAGGGATCCTCGCAGGGGGTTTATAACTGTACAGAGCATTATTTCTCCAAAACGTGTAGTAGTTAATCAGATAGAAACGTCTCACTAGTGCGCGTGCGCACGATACCCAGCCAGCATTAATCTCAATTTTACTTGTGTGGTGGAAGCTCAATAATTAAACATACCAGAAGTAACTCAACAATGCAAAAAGTAAACAAACTTTTACAGTTTCAGAAAAGTTCTAAAATGTTGGACTGAAAACTGACATAAACTTCAGCCGTGTTACAGCATTTCAAATAATAATTTTCTAGGTACGCTTTTAAACCTGCCACGACCTCCTCCCCCCCAGCACCACCCCTGCTTGCTTCCATGTAGAAATATTTGGACCAACCAGAATCAGAATCAGTTTATTTAAACACATTTTACAGGACATTTACAGAAAATCATTTCTTCTGGATAACAAGTTAAATTGACTAAAGTATAGATATGATTTTAGTGAGGTAGTGCCTGAGAAGTTATCGAGTTAGCCCTTAGCAACCAAAACTAATTAGATTATATTTTCCGTTTCTAGTTGATCCTTTATCGTGCGTTTTTAGCGGCCACTTCTCAACGCAGTCTTCATCAATAAAATTGTATTTCTTGAGATACTAACTTTTAAAAAAGTTCAACTCTGTGTTCTGTAATGTGCAAGTAACCCACGATACGATCCAAATACCTTCTTATCAGATGAAGTTTGTTCCTCCTCAGTCTCCTTCTTTTCTTCAATAGTGGAATCCTGTTGGTGACAAGCAACGTAATAGGTATTAGAATAGTATGAGTAATAGTAAAGTAACGGCACTTTATATATGGAGGTAACACATCTTATACAAATAATTCTATATGTCCCTCAGCACAACTTCTTTTCGAGAAGTGTAGATTTTCAAAAGGCCCTTGAGACAGTATTCAGGATACCAGGCCAACGCTGCTTTCGGCGACCATTATGCGCGCACTTGAAGAATAAGAGCTTTAAACACCAGTTCGGGTATATACTTACCCTTTTAATTCCGGAGGGACTGCCTGCACAGACAACAAAACAACAAAGTGTTAGATCTGACAGTACTACAGTAGTCATGTATGGATGAGTGGCCTGCGAACAAGCTCATTACGCCCTCAATTAACACCCTCTTTTTTCTCCTCCACCATGCGCATTGAGCTTGTTCGCAAAGCTGATGGATGAGTATGTGTGTGTGTGTGTGTTTGCCATGATCAGTTATATTAGTTGGACGTGATTGCAGTTAGTTAGTTAGACAAACAGTTAAACGGTTTATTTCTAAATGTTCAAATTATATTGTAATAATCTTATGTAACACAAGGCCACATCAGCTGTGCAGTTGCCGTCCGTCTTTTTTGCCGTGTATAAACAAAGGCTAATTTAATACTATTACTATTCATATTAATTTTTTGTTATTATTATTACTATTACTATTATTATTATCATTATTATTATTATTATTATTTTATCATTATTGTTATTATTATTATAATTATTTTATTATTGCATGCCAAGTCATGCTCCATCACGTAAAGTTTTGTGGGGCGCAAATGAGGTGTTCTGTGGGGATTGCGTGACATATAACTTGTGTCGTTATGACATTATGTACAGCGATTCGGTTCGTAGAGATTTAAAAACCAGTGTTACACAAAATAAACTAATGATTTGGAATGCAAGACGAACAAGGACAGAACCAATTATTATTATTATTATAATTATTATTATTATTATTATTACTATTAGTAATCCTCAGGCTATGGACACTATCAATATTATCACTATTTGAGTATATCATCGCAAATAGTAATTTTATAACTTTATCTTTCTCAGCAATCTTTGCATTTATTGTTTCATTTTTATTTTAAACACAGGAGCAAGGAAAACATGGCTTCAAGGCTTAAGATAAATGCCCTGCATTTTGTGCACTATTTCTCTATATTTTCAACCATGCGAGTTTGTCATAGGTATTGAAATGACAAAATATTTATTTATAGTTTCAACTAAAATACAGTATCAGTTTACTTGATACCAAATATTTGTTTAGTTCATATCAATGTTTTTAAAATGTGTTTATTACTCAATTATTTGTTTATTTATTTGATTATTTATCCGTCTACTTATCATTTAATTTAATTAATTTAAGAACGCCAATTTGTCCAAAACGGTTTATCTTTTTTTTAACTACAGTAATCATGTTAATCAATTTCACTGAATTATCATAATTACGTTTACCTTCATTTACAAATTCACTTGATGAAGTTGTTTTGATGACTTCACACGAGATGACCTGTATAACAGTAATTTCTTCTCTGCTCACCGAGTTTGTGTTTACGTTTGTGAACACGTCGGCAAACGAACGTCTTCTTAAAGTCAAACTGTCTCGGCCCCCGTGGGACGGAGTGCTTAGCACACCCAAAAAAGAGGCCTGGTAATAAGTGGAGCCTTCGTGCTCAGGCTGTATCTGTGTTTTGGTCATGAAATCGTGTTTATCTTGACAGACACAAGACATTAAGTGTTCACAGTTTACACAAGGTACTAGTTTCGCAAGTTTAGGTTCCACGGTACACGCTTTAACAATTACATGTTCACAGCCGAATAGCTGCACATTCGACGAAAGCTTTGAGTCGAGTCTTAAATCTGAAACAGAGCGAGTCGAGAATAAGTTAGTAAAACAAAAAGGCGATGTTAGCTGTCCAGTAGTTAAAGCAGTCTTCACTGGAGGAACAGACACAAAGATCAGCACTACGAGCACAAAACTGGTGAGAACACGCAATTTCGATATGAATAAACACGTGCTTGTGGGCCATTTTCAGCTTAAGTGTCAAATGGCCGTCGTCTAAATGCTTTACTTGGGTGTACTTTCTCGTTGCATTTGTTAAATATGTAACATACGTTACAACATTCAAAAGAACTCAATTAATAAACGGTTTATTGCGCTACCTGTAACATTCGTTAACCAAAGGGTAGGAAACGATGATAATTTGGAGCGAAGTTAAGATATTGCAAAATACTTCGGCAAAACACACTTTACATCATACTATGCCATGTACAATAATCCTTGACAAAAGCAGAGCTACTTCATTTTGATAAGTCTGAAGTCCAATTTAGCACTACAGCTGAGACTGACCATTGTACGCCAACATACACAAACATTGTACAATGTCGTGTGTTCGTGCCTCGTGTCTAGGGAAATTGCAGAAATAAAACACAAAGATAATGCTTATTTTCGTTTTTCTAGTGCCGAATTTCGTGCTTACTTTCGCGAATGTCCGCACTGGAGTTCGTCTCCTTTTTAGTTTTAATTTCTAGTGAAAACTAAATTAAATATTTCAGAGAAGTAAAGTTTCCCCAGTATTTTACATGTGGTTAAATGTATTTACGACATCAGTTCATAAAGATGTTGAATTTGCATTAAAACGTTTGGGGTACTTGGTACATTTAATTGCTTTTAATGTCATTAACAAACTTTATTAACGAATATGAAAAATGTAGCTCAGAATAGGTTACTGAAATTTTTAATATTGTCACTGAAACGTACACCTTTACTGGTTTATTTAACTGTTTATGGGTTTAAAGGTTTAAAATTTGATGTTTATATTAAATTAATCGCAACGTTTTTAAGGTTGACTTCGTTTCATTTAACGACAAACTTAATCATTTTTGGTATATTAGTTAAATATTCTGGTGGATAATAGACCAATTTCGATATATTAAAATTCAGCTTGAAACAAAAGACGTCAATACGAGGCTCTGGGGAATAAAATGTAGAGTTTTTATGGATTGCTCCCCAGCGCCTCGAGTTGATGTCTTTTGTTCCAGGTTGAATTTTAATATACCGAAAATGATCTATTATTATTTAGTGTTTTTATATCAAAAATCCTACGATACAGACCTCTAAAAGAAGACGCCCTCTGAAGATGCTGTGAAGATAAAGGTCTCCTTTTGGGTTCTACAAGAAAAAAGATTGAACACTTTTTGACTCAGAGCCCCAGATCAGCAGGACCAAAAGGAGGTTACAAAAAACTTTGTTTAACGTCGTCGCGCTGGGAGTGGTTGCCCATTCTCCCAAGCCAGTGGCTCATGTTTAATCGCTCGACGTCAGTGATATTGGGATGAAAGTCGATTTTGTGAAGGGAGGAAAACCGGAGAACCCGGAAAAAACCCTCGGAGTCAGAAAGAGATCGACAAATCTCAGCCCACATGCGAAGCCCATGGTTTTATCCCGGGTCAACAGAGGTGGGAGGCACGAGCGCTAACCACTCGGCCATCCTGACTCCCACTACACTTACCACCAAACTCGAACAATCACTCGTACTTAGAAAAATTGCAAGTTAGAAACGAAACTAAATTTAAGAAAAAACAGAAGATAAAGGAACTGAGAAGTAGCGAACCAGGGATACCACTACACCGACCACTCACTTCACTGCCAACCACTCAACTTTTATTGTATGTATGTCCCAGTCTTTTTTCTCTAAAAATAACCAAAGAAAACAACCCTTACCCCAGCCTTCGGAATTTTAACGAAGGCCGTAAACATTTGAACCAAGGAGATTTAGTACTCGCGAGTTTGTGCTCGATCTCCTTTTGGCCCTTCATATCTAGCGATATTCAAAAATGAAAGGTCATACTATAGGTTTGCAACATTTGATTTAAAAGTCCCAGCTTAATCTTTGATTTTATGGAACTTCTGCGCCCCAGCTTTGGCGATTTCTTTTTCACTCCTCGACGAACTCAAGAGGAAAAAAAGGGACCACTCGTAATCTACGGCTTTTACGAGTCGGTTTTAGAAGGTCAGCAGTCGGTTAGAAATACTTATACTACAGCATGCCTGAGTCAGAATATTTTGGTGGGTTACAAAAGCATTGCAACTTCATCTTTGAACTTATTGTCTTTACTTGTACGCCTTACTGTTTAACGTCGAACAAGAAATTATATATAAAGGCGAATCGGTGTGGGTCAACTTTTATTGGGTTGGCTACTACCCCCTCTCATCTCCTCTCTCCTCCTCCCCTCACTACCACCACAACATAAGAACAGCAATTGGGGTATATCTTGACCATAACTGACCTGAATTGCCTTCTTCCACGTTTTTCTCGCCAAGTATGAGTGCCTTAGCCTACATAAGATACGAACATGTGATCACTACTTATGCCTACTTTTCACTAACGAAGCACGAGCAAACGAGTAAACTCGTACAAGCGCAACAACTCCTATTTTACCGTGAAACGGTTTTGACACAAAAGCAAGGTGCCATTTAAAGCTTTTCTTTTTTTTTTGTGCTTGCTTCAGCATTTTCTACTGAAAACAGAACAAGAAGCAAGCACAAGGAATGTTTGCAGGGTAAAGTTTTTGAGCGTCACTTGTATTTTCCGTATACACACGAGCCTTTTGGCTGTCCCATTGTCTACTCACTAATTTATGCCATGCCTAATTTATGCCATGCCTAAATCTTTGGAAAACTCGGAGAAATCTTCCGAAGAGCTCGAAGTCTTCGAAATTTTAGGAAAACTTCGGAAACGGTTCAAAACAGTTTTTTTAGGAGATGTTTCCAAAAATCTTCGGAAAATCTTCGGACGTGATCGAAACTTTTCGGAAACATTTGAAAGAGTTGAAAAGCATCGGAGCTGATTTTGAGAAGACTTCAAAATTAAAGAACGCCAACATAACTGTTGCGCGCAAGTAATGACGGGAAGGTCAAGTGAATACTGCCCGTTGCACACCGCAGAATATGCAACGGCAATCCTGGCTTCTGATTGGCTGTATTTTTCACGGCATGGCATAAAAACAGATATCAAGACACATTTTGTGACTTTCACCTGTACTGAAATACGAAAAGGCAAAACTCATCACTGACAATACGTTTGCCCACAGTTCAAAAGGATTGAGCCCGAGGACAAGTTATAGATGAACCTTCTGAACAACTCACCCTCATCGGAACCCGTGCTGCAAGACTTTCCACAATCAGCCGTTTGAGTTCCAACATCCACCTTCGCTTCTGCTCCATATTACGGGCCTATCAAGCAATTATCCAACTTGCTTCAGTGTTTTGAAATTGCAAGGTTTCAACAATATGCAGCATAGTGAAGATATTACACGGGAGCCTGAAGATATCAGCTGGTATTCTCGAATGGTAGAATCAATATCTTACGAACGAGCGCAGAAAGTAAAATAGATTGTATAAATGTGGAAAAATCATCCGGGGAAAATTTTGATTTCTATTTATGTAAAGGCAAAAAACAAAAAAAATTCGGATAATCTTTGGAAATCCTCTTAAAACCTCGGGAAACTTTCGAAAATTACCGATTTAGTAACAGAAATCTTTTGAGAGTTTTTGAAAATGTCTGAACAGAATACACTACGTATAGAGTACACAGATCAGTCAGGGTCAATCAAAACTGACAGCGCTTGAGTTTTTGAGCCAACCATGAAAATCGTTTTCAATACACTCAATAGCAAATCTAGAACGCAAGGCTTTTCGATTACCTCTCAAACAATAAAACTATTTTTCAAGGAACTCCACATTAGTAGTTCTCAAAATTCAAGGAAATCAACTATTTCCCGGTGGCTTACGAACATAAACTAAATTAAAAGCGGCAGTGGGGCGAAAGGGGGCGGGGGATGATAAGTTAAAATTTAGGCCCGGGTTAAACATCAATCTTAGCATGCGTCAAACTATATTCAATAATAAAGCGCATGATAAGTTCGACGTTTCTCCCAATTAAGATCGACTGGTTTAGTTTCGATCGACGCAGTCGTTCTAATCGACTGGAGCTGTCGTATAGAACAGCATAAGATCGACTGAACTTCGATCGACTGAATAAAGTTCGACGAGTGACTTAAAAGGCGAACTTAACTAATTTCGATCAACCGGAAATGTTATTTAGTTCGACACATGCTAAGGATCGACGTTTAACCTGGGCCTTGGATAAGTAAGCTCTATAATTTTCTGCCTATTTTTTACGACAACGTAAGCCGGCCAGTGTCTAAACGATTACCTTACTGTCTGTCTGTCTGTCTGTCCACTAGCAGGCGGTGCTGTGCACTGCTGTGTCTCTGCCTATCTTTCCTCCACCTATCAAACTACCTCTACCTGCAACTGTTTTGAAAAGAAATAAAGTTGATCCTGCCAAAAAGGTCTAAACTTGGTAAGGATTAGAATTCCAAACTCCAAGAATTCAAAGGAGTTGTGAATAGATAGTTTCTACACTGGTATTTGTGAATAATTAATATCAAGTGGAGATTTATATCTAAAAACTGGTTATCAGCACCAACTGTGAATAGGAAACTGGATTCTTTAAAGAGGCACAACAGCTAACAGGGACCCCGACACAGCAGTCTTACCAGGAATGCATAATTGATCTTCTGGTTGTCAAACCTGATGACCTGAAATCCCAACGGTTCTTTTGGCACTGACTCGGTCATCATCATGTTGTCACACTGCAATCGAAACACACTCATCAAACACTGAGTTGTTTATTCAACACGCTCACCAGCCCTAAGCGGGATAAACACGCCACGATTTGTAGGTCCGATTTGACTTCTAGTATGTAAGAAGCCGGGCTAAAGATCAAACCGATTCGAAAATGTCTTGTACTGCAACAGCTAGTGTGACTCGGGCCAATTATTTCTTATGCGAAATTGAATTGTGGTTGGCAATGTTATTTAAAAGGCCTTATTTTGCTGAATTTTTTTTAACGGCTCAAATGAAGTCGACAAACTGCATAGTCTGTAAATCCCGTTTCAAATACACACTCACAGAACTTCAGAAAACTTGACATTTGACAACGTTCTTCAACTGGGTTAAGTTTATCACGGGGTTAGGCGAAACTTTAAATAAAAATTCTTCATCTAAGAACACGTCCAAATTATTACTGAAAAACACTCCAAAAAAATCCAATTACGTAAACCCGCCGAAACGACAGCCCAAATTAATCTTTAAGGAGGTAATCCCAATCGCGGGTTAAGTTTTAACCCCGGGTTAGCGCTAACCCGCTTTCGAACAACCGGACCCTGGGTGCCAGAGATTAGCGTCTCGCCGTGTAATATCCTCGAACTCGCTACGCCACGAGCCCCCTGGGTTTCCCGCCCTTGGCGCCTTTGGTGCGTTGAGTCGTTGGCGCGAAAGTTCACTTCTGGTACCCAGGTATTTCTTCCTTTGCCAATTATTTAAAAATGTTTTTGCGTGCACTTATATGTACGATTATCTTAAGGTATGAACTAGGCTTTATCGTGCATGATCCAATAACATATTTATACCTTGATGGTGAATTTGCAGGAAAAGCTACTTTCCCTCTTCTTTGTTATCAGTAAGATCTTCTCAAAGAGAAACAAATATCTGTCCGTTCTCGTCCCTTGCATCCGGAAAAGATCCTGAAAAACACAAACCTGGCGTTACAGACACTGTCCAAAACCTGAAATGATCAGTCCGTCTTTTGGCGGGACTGAACCTGCTGTCCGGTTAGCTATAGCGGGAACCATAAAATACCCCCAAAAAAGGAAACCAAAAAATTAAACTAAAACCCAAAAAGACTGCATTTATCTGGTCTCACCTCCAGAACAAGCTTTCCGTATGTCGTCAAGTCAGGTCCCTGAAAAAAAGACATTAAAAATAAAAATGAATACGTGGTCAAACATGAAATTACTGTAAGAACTAGCTAATATTGAGCTTAACTCAATAATAGGTTCGGTTACAAAAAACAGATCTACGTAGGTAGCAACCAAACTGGAATCAAGACTTACTAGTAAATATATATGGTACCAAATAATATATGTTATTGTTATGTTATCAAGTCCATGTTACCATGCAAAAAGAAAATTTCGCGGGAATACATTTTTGCGATTTATGCTTTGCGGGAAGAAATTTTTGCGGATTGCGATAACTTCTGACAGGAACCTATTTTTACGGTTTGACTTTATTTTGGCTGAAAACGATAGACACTGCGACTAAAAAATCAAACGTTGTGTAAAAAACATACTAAATAAAACTTTTTGTGGAATAACGACACATTTTTTTTCCCACTAACAATGATCATTTGTTGCACACAACTGAAAAAGGCTTCGGAACTTGTCATATTACTCTGAAATACGGTTCTTTCAGTAATATCTTCAGTCAGTGCTCAGTAGGTTCTAGCTTCGTTGTGTCGAGAAAATGCCGGTGCAAGTGAAATTCTAAATTTAAATGAATTTTTTTTTGTGTTAATTGAATTATTTTTTGCGGAAATAAATTTTGGAGGAAATTTTTGGCGGGAATTTATTTTTGCGGTTTGGCAAAATCTGCGAAAACCGCAAAAATAAATTCCGGCAAAATTTTCTTCTTGCACGGTATCATAACTTAAAACTTTATGATGTAGGTTGCAGGTCCGACCTCAAAACACTTGAAATCGCTCGGCCGTAAACAGTATAATATATTTGTATATTGTTTACTTATGACTTTCACTTATTCTCTTTTACTTGTACAAGTGATCATTCTGACATACCTCGAAATCTGTCAACTGACTTTGCACTTCCTTTAATGCATAAGAAGAGATAAGAACATTTACCATTTTATCAAAATATGAATATTATATAAGTATTATACAACAAAGTTCTCAGCTCAGGTTGAGACATAAAAAAGAGCGCTTGCCTAAGTAAATTTTAAAAATACAACAGAGATGCATTGCTAAATAGACACTTTCATAATATGCCGCATTGACCATGAACAAAAACATCGAGTCGAGGCCAGTAGGGCCAAAATACAGCAAATGTATGAGATTTTGGAGCTTGACCTCGACTTGAAGTTATTGTTTATGGTCACTGGAGCAAATTATGAAAGTAGCATATATCGTTAGAAAGCAGAACAATTTCCACATCCTGTTTTGGTAGACAAAAGATAGCAATGCAGTTAAGTACATAAGTTCTGATTTAGATGTTGAGAACAGCCCTTGATAGCAACACATTTTGGTACATACATGAACTGACTTTGAAGTTGGGAGCAGTCTTTGAAAAAAATACTAGACGTGCTTATAAAAAATATCAGTGTGTAGGTGTATCTCAAGATTGAGAAAGAAAGTTGAAAGACATTTGAAATATTCCTCTCTGAACGACACAAGACATTATTCCATATGATTTCTCCACTCTGCCTCAACCCTTGACTTGTATAAAGATCTTGGGAACCAGTAACAGGTCAGAAGATCGAATGGAGCACTGACCTGAACATGTACAGCAGCTTCGTGGTTTCTCTTCATTTCATTGATGTAATGAGCAACATCCGTCATAACTGACAACGCCTCCTACAAAAATATCGCGTTCCAGGAAGGTATTATAGTCAATATTGTCTGTTTGATGATTATCAAAATATGATTAAAATAAAAACAAATACTTGTTAAAAAATTGGAATTAGTCCAGGGTTCTTCCAAGTCCTTACCTCAAAATATATATTTTAAGGACTATTAAAAACTTTTTACGGTATAATTAAGTTGTTATTTTAAGGAACCAAGCACGCAACGCTTAACAAAAAATCAAGACTTAAATATCCCTGGATGTCGGTGATTAGAGCGAAAATTTTGAACGAGACACCTGGAAGAGTTAGGTCGCTTAGCGAAGCCTCAAACTTCAAAGATACACATTTACTGTCGTTACAATGACTAAGAAAATGGTCTAAAGGATGTCACACTTTCTGCGAGCCATGAATGACAGTTCTTTGCTCGGCTTGCACCACCCGGCTTTAGAAGCCTTCAAACAACGTACAAGGATGAGCCATATTAAGAAATAACAGCCTTCTTAGACAAAATCATGAAATTTAAGGGGGCGTTGACTAGGAGGATTCGAGGGAGAATTAAGAAGGGGAAAAAGGGTTTAAAGCAAATAAACACTGTTTCTAAGCGAGCAAGTGCCACTTTTCGTTAAGCATACCAGCTGCTGTTCGTCCATTTTGAAGTATTTAATAACTCCAAACATTAAACTTACTTAAAATCCAAACCAACCAAAAATTCCTTCAAAATCAACAACTCTTCAACCCTCTTATCTCCACCCATATATCTCCAAAAATGTTCAAAATATTTGTGAATTTAGATCAGCTATGGTACCATGTCGCTGTAGATGATTAAAAATTTTGATTCTTTAAATTGAAGCCGAGATGTCAACATACTATGACGTAATTAAGCAGGATATTCGTTTTCAGTTAAAACGCCCCCTTAAGAACTTTTCATGAGCTTGGACAGATTTCTGAAAAGTTAAGTTTGTTCAAACAAAGAAAGATACATACCACAATTATGTCATAACCTTCTTGATCATTTTCTTTGTCAAAACGCTTCTTGATATCCTGTTTTAAAAACAGCATTCTCAATAACTTTAAGTCACCCTACACTCCCTTCTCAAGGCCCCTGGCCAAACGTAGATACACGTATCTGCAAATCAGTGCAAGTTTCAACCTTCAAACTTGCGTTTAACCTGTGCTTCGTTTGGCCACTGATGAAGAACTTGCACTGACTTGCATTCACATTTGATTCGCTCAAAGTCGATGCAGGCAACGCAAGTACAAGTCCATGCAAGTTGGTGGCTAAACGAAAAGCAAGTTGAACGCAAGTTTAAAACTTGCACTGACTTGCATCGACTTGCATCTACGTTTGGCTAAGGCTTTATAATGACAATATACAAGAACAAGTAAAAACGGATGAATTGGCAAATCCAATATGAGTAATAAGCAAAAATGGAGTAAGAAGAATTTTAAAAGCAAAAGAATGTGGCGGGTTTGAGGTTGTCAATATCTCATGAAGGGGTGGGTACTCTCCTTGATTTTGTACTAAGATAAGTAGAAGAACGGAAATAAATCGTCAATAACAATAAATATCAAAACAAGTTTGTGAAAACGATCTCGGGGAGAAGTGCAGTAGCCACTCAAGATTTGATTATGGATAAGCAGGCTGGCTTTTACTCAATATATATTAACCCTATTCAAACTTATTTGTTAACTTTCTGCATGACAGCATATATCTAACTATGAGCACATCTGGATCGCTCCAACAGTTGTATTTTTTAGCATTTCTCATCATTTGTAACTCGAGAGGTTTCTTAATTAAGTCAGAATACTTTGTTACACTCGCCCGAAACACTTTATGCTCCTATAATACAAAACTTACTTGGAACCCACAACTACTACTTTTGATAGTCAAAACTTTAATTTTTATCGTTTAAAAAGGCTTTCTAACCTGAAGCAGCAGTCGATACTTGAGTATTCTCTGCACAGGTTTAAGAAGATAAGAGCCAAGTGGTAGAGCATGGTTGAGCTTGACTTGCCTGTGCTGCAAACGCAAAATTTTAGAAACAAAAATTACAACCTGCCAACTTAAAAACGTGTTTACAAATATATAGGGATCGCGTTAACGCAAAAATCGTGCATTTTTACGCAAGATGTTTCTCAAAACTGCGTTTTATAATTTGGAATGCGTCTCTTGTGGGCAAACATTAGATCAGTTCAAAGCATGGTGCTCACTGACTGATGATTCAAGGCGTTTTCCAGAAGTTCTCCGTGATAGAAAATTATTTTTCCAGGACTGAACCCCAAATTCTCTCCCCAAAAAAAACAACATTAATATTTTATCAAGTAATTTCTTCAGCGAAACAGGACAAAAATGACCAAAATCCCCAGAAAAAATTTCTGAAATTGAGTCTCGATAAAATACAAAAAGTACAATCATGAGTCAGATGCTTCTGCAGGTTTTGATTTGTTCACAAAACTGTTGAAATATTTTCCAGAAAATTCCAGGAGTTTTCCATGAGTACAGGGAAATTATCTGTTTTTCCTGGAGTTTCCCAGGGCCCTGGAAGAAAATTTCAAAATTCCAGGGTTTTCCAGGAATTCCAGGAGTAGTGAGCACCATGTCAAAGCTCCATCTATTATAAATGGGACCCCTTAACAAACCTTTGGGTCCCCAAACAAGCAGGATCAAGCAGTCCCAGGACTCGCAGTAAAACTTTCCAGCACAGTCCCTGAATTTGTATTCACACCATTACCCATACAAAAAACAATTACACATGTGTATACATATGTCATGCATATATGTGCTGATAAAGTACCTGTAAAAATGAAGCTGTCTCCTTCTTTGTTGTGCATTCTGAAAGAACTTCCATTGACCTGGAAGACACAAATTTAGATAAACTTATTTTACTTAGTTTACATCTTACCTAGTAACGTCTTAATTACTATATCTAAACCTATTTAAAAAATATTCTGACCTTGATGCACACTCAAAGAAAGTAATGTAAGGATCATTTTCTACCAATAATCAGTTGCTGCTTCAAAATTTACATGTATTATCTTCATATATTTCAATCTTTTAGTCGCAAGATTATTAAGGAT
>JAOBYE010511083.1:0-16879 GCA_025403585.1 Parazoanthus swiftii | reverse complement strand
TAATCAGTTGCTGCTTCAAAATTTACATGTATTATCTTCATATATTTCAATCTTTTAGTCGCAAGATTATTAAGGATAAGGTCAAGGTCAAGGTGGAGTTCAGATAAATTTAAAAATTACAAGAAAGGCAGTCTAAGATTGGGCAAGCACTGTAAAGGTCTGATTTGCCGTAACGTGAGTTTCTGAAATAATTCAAGATTTGTTGCTGTACAGTCTCAAGTGCAAAAGTGTTCCATAATAGGATTTTCTGAGGAAACAAAGTCTGAGTACTTGCAGGTAGTGATGCCTGTTGTAATATGTATACTTAAAAGGTTAAAATTTCTACTGCGTGTTCTTGCACAATATTGGTGTATACAATAGTGTTAGAAAAGGGTTTGTTCACAAGGTTTTTAAAAATCCTTTGTACAAGAGTGTTGTACAGTATTTACATGTTTAGCACTTGAAACAAACAGTTTCTACTTACTGAGGATATTTTGTGCAGTAGTCTGTATATATGTCAAACCCTTTTTCCTGTCAAGGAAAAATTATTTTTTTTAAAAAAATGAAAAAAATCAGTCCTGTGATTAGAATATATTATTTTTTTAAATTTAATACCCAGGCATTTAACAATGTAAAACATTTCATGAGTTTTGCTTAGATTCGTGTATCATATCTCTAAATATTTCAATGTATAAAATTTCGACTGTACAATTACATTATACAGCTACATGTAATTTATAACACTTTCTGTACTATGAGATAACATACAGTTTTACACAATATTAATTTATATACTAAAGAAATATAATTATTATAATTATCACAATTATAAATTTATTTTGTATAAATTAATATTTTGGTCACAAGGCCCCCATGGGGGACTCGAACTGACGTGAATACCCAGTGTTTTTCTTAACCCTTTCAGTCCCACCAAGTTTATCAGCATGTAAATTCTCCTTGAAGTATCCAATCCATACAAAATAGGTTTGCTAATGAGAATAATGCAACTGATCATACACAGCCTTTTATCAAAGATTGAAAACAATGGAATTCTCCCAACCTGGTTACAAGTAAACTATAGAGACAGTTTAGGAGAACTCAGCACTACATCATATGGCATTTTTGGGGCAGAGAGGGTTAAGGCAGATACACAAGCTTAAATGGGGCAACTTGTACCTAACATAAATATCTCCAGCAGCTGTACCACCTTACCCTTCATATGTCGTTTTCTCAGACTTAGAGAAAAATATTCAATGTCTAGGGATACTGTCTGTAAATTCAAAGTGTGTATACCTCAGTGTATCCCGTCCTGTACTGTATATCTCAGGTTCCTCAAAAAGGAAAACAGTAGAGTAGCCTGATTTTTATTTTATAACATATAATAAAAAGTTATTATCTGTGACACTTACATTGGTAACAAAACACAGTGCGACTTGAACAGGGTCATCCCCACACATATCAAGCTCTTCCAAAAAGCCCCTGTAAATCACAAAATAAATAGTTATTAATAAAATACAGTAATTATCACTTCTTCAAGTGGTAACATAAAATTATGTATCTGACAATCCATAAAGTTTGGTGGAATATGAAGATCTTTTCACTTGCTGTAACTTGTGACAGCTGATTTCAGTTTGACTGGAGTGATCAAGAAATATTATCCATCAATTAAAAACTTACTTGTTGAACTTGTGAATTTCTTCAATGTTCATGAAAAGGTCAGCCAGCTCCTGCTTTGTAAATGGAGATTTCTTGCTTCTCATTTTCTTCAGGTAGCCCTATAAAATCCGTAAGTTTATAAGTCAGCTAGAATATAAAATTTTAAATTACAGTCAATGGAAATGACATAAATTAAGAAGTGTATAACTATTAACCAGAAGAGTTTCAATGCAGATTTCAAATTTAATATTTTGCATATTGCAAGTTCGAAAACTAGTTCTAACTAAAACTTAATTCTGACAACCATCTGCTGCTACTACCTCTCAAATGAAGAAATTGCAAAAGTTCTAACTCACACTTAATTAAATCATCTTTTATACCTGTTAATTCAATACTTGGAAAGAACAATGTGTTACTAACAGCTACTTTGGATTTCAGGGATATTTAATCTGAGCACTTGGAAGAACACAAATTATTTTTGAACAAGAGACACATCCTGCCAACGTAACACCATCTTCAAAATGCTCGAACAGGTCATTCAAGATAATTTGACTAAAACTTTGCAACAATCTTGAAAACTATGTACAACAGATTTCCTGATTATGGCTCACACATCTACTCCACTCACTTGTATAAATAGCCTTAACTATCTGACCAACCCACATAATTCGTTCATGATTTTTGAGACACACAAATTGATCATGAGCAGCCTTTATAATAATTGATCTTAATTCTCATTTATCAGAAAACTTGCACATAAATACAGCTCTGACCATTACTCATTACGATAGACATGCAGAGTACTACTAGTAACTTATTCTCCTTGCAGCCAAACTAGCACAGCTGTACCAGATGATCTGGATTTGTTCGTGCAATGCATTGTTTGTCAAAACTAGGCGGTCCTCATCCCAGGCTCCAAATGTCCAGCAAGTGCAAGAAAAATTTAGTGCATGCTTGAGAACTTCAACTTTCAACATAATCTTAATAGGCAAGACAAATAATTAGCTGCTATAACTTTACAGTTAAGTTTGGCGAGAATTGGATATCCAGATAATAAAAAACCATTATATTACTAACTGTAATACATGGATCACTGATCAAAACGTTTAAAATCACATGCTCTGATTGGCTACTGATGACATCAGAGCTGTCAAATCGAGAACATCTAGTAACTCTAAATATTGTAACTCCACTCACAAACAACGCAATGTAACAAAACAGAAATGGGGAACTTTTTATTGAGCAGCTTAGAATGAGTGTAATGAAATTTAACTGGAGAACTGTTTCCAAACACACATATTTTAAACATTGAATAATATTTGTTTTATGTATAATTATGCAATAATTAAACAAGAGCATCCAATTTAGGATGGCTAACCAGTTTAGATAATTATTTACAAAAAAGAATTCTTACCTTTATAATTTCTTCGAGATCTTTCACATAAGTTTGTTCAGTGGCAATAAGTTCTTGAACAACTCGTTCTGAATGACTGACATTTGAAGCCACTGAAGCAACCGACATTCTGTTCTTGTCTGGTGTATCAGGGAGGGACAATGGAAGAGATTCATCATCTGATATTCCTGCTGAATGATACAGGGAGTCGGGTCGCAGCCGCTCAGAGTCATTCATTTCAAATGTTCTCGTAAACAGAGGAGTTTCTGGAGCCAATTCAACACCATCAGAGTCAGTGTAGTTTCCATTTTCTTCGGGCAGGTCTTTATGAATGGTTTCAAGTCTTGGACATCCATTGGACTCCAATAAAGTCTTATTATTTTCACTAGCATTTTTGCGGTTATCTGGCAATAACAACTTATCAGATGAAAGAGCTCTTTTGAAGAAATTCTTACGTTTGGCTAGAGAGGATTTCTTTGACTGTGACTCTCCATTATTTGCTGGAGCAACAGACAAAGCTTTCCGAGGACTTGGTGTACTGTTTTCAGATAGAAGGGTTTTAGCCACTGGGGCCATCTCTGTAAAAAAAGCACAGCAACATTCAGAATGTCGCCAAACACTAGTGACTGTACATGTAGTAAGTAAAAAAAATTCAATGCCAAAATTGACAAAAACTTAAAATTTACAAAATTTACAGAACTCAGTTTTACAAATCTCATTTTACTAAGACCTTGAATTTGTTGCATTACTTAATCAAGACCCCCCTACCATACTTTACATGTGCATTCCTTTTTCCAAAATTTTTTTCCTAGGCTTGTGAGCTTGAACTTCCCGTTTGCTAGTTAACTGTATATTCTGAAATGGTTTCAATTGTTTATTATTAAGTAAATTAGTAAATAAACAAAAAATAATGCCATTCAAATGCATAATTATAATAATTATATTAAATACTAACTATCAAGTGAACTTACTTTTTTCTCCTGGATCTAAATCACTGGACAACACAGACATAATGGGTGGTCAGCCACAAAACCTGTTAGAATAACAGATTAATTATGTTAAAATGTCTACTCATTAAAAATTAAGATGAACTAAAAGTTATTAATATACATGTATTCATGAATTTCGTAATAAAATGAGTAGCTACCAATCACAAAACAGATAATTTGGTCAAGATCAATTAGTATGCCGTTTTGATAGCAATCATCTAACTGTGCATAAAAATACAAAAGAAACAGTGAAAACTTGCATTTAGACATAAATTATCTACTTTTACTGAACATTTTTGAAGCATCATTTAAGTTTGGTGCAATAGTCAATGGAGAGTATAATTATGAGAATTGCAAGTAATTGTTGTACCATTTACAGTAAATCATCCTTAAGGGTATTTAGCATCAAATCACAGCTTATTTTAGACCCTGTTATAATAATTATAAGAAGCAATTTTTGTATAAATTTTATTGAACATGTGCAGTTTTTACATACACTATATTATAAGGGGAACACTTCAAAAACTATCAAATGATATTTTTAAATTTATGTTCAATAGTTTTTGAAGTTTTCCCCTTATAATACAGTGTATTATTTAGTTTTCCACCTTAAATTTTCTGAGACTACTGTCAGTAGTAATGTATCATTCTCACTGTAAATTTTGTCCTAGAGCACCTGGGTTTTAAAAATTTTCTTGGACCTCTGAGAACCTGATACTCAAAAGAAACTTCCCACCAAGTTATAAAAACACTCATGAATCATGAAAAAATAGACCAGAAGAATGAAATACTTGTGATAAACGAACATCCAGTTATTACATGGTACATCAGATCACCTCTGGGTTTTGGAGGATCGAACTGATGCAACTTTGAGCCCTTGAGATGGAATTTTCTTATGGCATGGGCTTAGTCATTTCCTGGTTTTACAAATTTTACACTCAGACAATTTTATTCATTATCCTTTCAATCTTGACCTCCAGTCAGTTAATGTATAAAATACTATTAGTTCATGAGACTGTGGACTATTTTAAGCTGTCTCCTCTTTCAACTTCAAGAGTGTATCATACATTCTTTGAACATCTGAGTGTCTTGTTTGCTTAATAAACAAACTGCACAACTGTAGCCAGGGATGAATACCGAAATTTAACACTGTTATTACACTGTGTTTAACTATTACTAACACACTGGTACACTGTATATGCATATATATAATTTATATTATTTTATTATCTAATTTTTCTAAATCGCATTTTATTCATAATGCCAAATTGTGATAAAAAGCAGACTTAATTGACATCTGGAATAAACAGTCCTAAATACATGTAAGTACCTCATCCAAATCTTCATGTTTTGTTCAAATCAAATAAAGCATGTCTTGACTATTAAAACTGGCTCTTACTACAAACTATGTTGAGTACAAACACCAAAACAGGATCATAAAGTCCAAGTGTAACTCAAATTTAGCTCTTTGTATTTTCATTGTTTCACATGTATTAAACTTTCTACTTTGCTGCCATCAAGTTTATTCATTAAACAAGTTAATGCACTATAGAACTGTACCTAAGTCTTACGGCATTTGAGTTAGAGCTGCTAGTTTTCTGTATATTTTAAGTAGCAAACATTTTGTGAAACTTGATCTATCAAGACAAAGGCTGCTAATTGCATTACCAGCAGTACCCAGACAAAGTGATGACAGACATAGACAACTCTGACAAGATTGTACCCAATAAACAACCAATAATGATGTTCATTCTTTGTACATACAGCCACTGGACCTGACAGTGACAAATACATCGTCAACTTTTGTTTATCAATCCTAGAACCTGCTATTAATAATAATTATGCACCTCAAGGTCACTTGTTTTCATTTCAGATGGCTGAATTTGCCTCAAACAAGATGTATCAAGTAAGCAGGAATCTGAATTGCAGGCTACTAGTAGTTACTTCGCACTTCTTTACTATAAAAAATTGTTCTGAAGTACTAAAGTCTGTTGAGTTATCCAGACAAAATTGCAGGTGATACACAAGCACTTGGAAGAAATTCTTAGGTTGTAACATACTAAATGTATCAGGTTTCCAACAAAGCATTTATCACTTATTGTTTATTCTGGTGTAGAAGAGTGCATGGTTTCATCATAACGCTGAACACACATCTTGCCGAAGGAAAGATTTCTATCATTTTGTAGAAATGTGTGAATATTCAGAAACATACAGAAATTCTCGTGTACTGGAAATATCAGCTTTTTCATTATCTTGACATAATCTTGATAAGATTGCAAAATTATCTAACAAGATAAGGGTCTTTTACTTTGTTGGCTGTGTATCAGCCTGACCTACCTACACATAACTCTGGCTGGTCACCTTTCTTATCAGTGAGTTAGTGTGCCGGCTCACATATTGATTTTTGATTTAAGTAACCCCAGGAAAATTTCAAGAAAAAATAGCATGCATTTTCAATTAACAAATTAGAGACATGTAACAAATTTTTAATACAAGAAAATCAAAATGAAAATTGATACTCAAAGAGTTCAAGATGAGCTAGATTACAAAAAAAACTGAACGGTCAAATCAATTGACCATGAATTAATATATAATGCATTTTGGAAGTTATTTTCAAATCTAACTGATGCCACGTTTACAAAAATTGTGGATCTATAGATGTGCCACATTTTTCTGGACTCTACAATTGACATCTGAACAAAATAACTTTCCTTAGCACTTTGGCATCTATGTTTCTCTATCGTGATTTATCATAATTTTTCAAAAAATAATTTTTTGACCCTATTCATCTGTCTGCCCAGTTCCTAAATTAGTAATGGTATATCCCTTTTATGAGTCCATTTGCAACATATTTTTTAAAATAATAAAATATTTAAAGGAGCTAAAATCATATTTAGTCTAAGAAGAGTACCTCATTATATATATTGGCCAGAAATGTAGGATACAGTAAAAACCACAAAAAAACTATTTCAATCAATGGGTCATGGAAGTCATAAATTTTCATTTGAAACACACCTAGTGACAAAATATGCAATCTGTTGCTGAAATATTAACCAGCATGATTTAACAGAGGTTAAATGAAAGCACCAACCGAAGTGTAAACAAAACAATGGAATGGATATGAATAATAAAAACTGATCTCAAAAAAATAACCTAGTATTGTTCACTGTTAGTAGCACTCACAGAAAATCCGTGGACCTATATTATTACGTATACACTGAAAAATGCTATGTCATAATCAATCATATAAAGAAGAAAGTGACACGACCAATTTTAATAGAACTAAATCTTAATTGATAAAGAGGTAAAAAATACTAATTCTTTTAATGTCAAGTGACAGCTTCGGTATGTTAATTTCACAGCCACCAACGACACTAGTCTGCGTTTTTATTAAATTAACAACATTCAAAACAATGCAGTCTGTGGTAATATTCTTTTCCGGGAGAAAAATTAACCGACAAATTCTGTTAGGAATCAGGCTGTGCAGGAAACTCTTCGCAGTTTCTATATCCGAATTCCTTCCTGGGGAAGAAACGATGGAACTCAATTCAAATTGTTTATTGTTTGGCAAAATTAAACCTGGTTTGAATATCACGACCGCAAAGCCGCAAAGCCAAAGGACTGAATTACAACTTACAACCACCTCCTCCATATGATGATTGTAATTTCAACATTTCGCAAACTCTGATCAGACAGCTATTTCTTCTGTTAATTACCTAAAGTGCATTTCAAAATGGGGTAAATCAACAATTTCGTGGCATCGAGGTGTAAAGCAATTCACCGATTGTTTTTGAAAGAGCGTCACTAATATGCAGTTAGAAACCGCTTTCTGAATCTCCTGTCACAGTCTTTTTATTCCGTTTTTAGCTAAAACCGATAAAACTGTATTTTATGGATACATCTGGCAGTTCCACCAAAAGCCAAAATAAAAAATAATTGTGTTAAGCGCTGCGTTTCCACGATATCAATGTAAACTGAAAATACTTTTCACATTTCTAAGAAAATACTCGAACCAAACTGTTAGTTTAGAATAGCACTACAATGCACGGCAACAAGAATAGTCTGACTTTCAAAAATAGTATTTGCTTAGCTACGGCATTAAACCCAAAGTGGAGAGATTTGTTTGAAGCCGGTCCCAAATTTTGGAAGAAAGCTGAAAGGTCGATTCACTTCACTGGCTTCGATCATAAACTTAGGCACGAAAGCAGCACGAACGAACATAGGTTAAATTCTGTTCTGCTCGTTCAACATTCAGTGTGCTTCGAGTCTACAAACAAGTACTTTTATACAAACCTCTTCACTATGCAAGTAGTACATCCTACCACGCAAAGCCAATATCGCCGTTTCCAGGAGCCATTTAACCAACCCCACTTTTTCGCTTTTTACAGTATTCAAACTTCCCTCACCGGGGACACTGTTGATAACAGAATATTGACAACAGTGCTGTCCGCAAATTCATCCAAACCTCAACTTCATATGACAAAACCTGCACAGCAAACGTTTTCACTCATATTTACAAACAGCTCTCGACCTTTTTACTTTGACAAATTTCTGTTGATCAAAGCTTGGCTCAAATTCCTGTTCGCGGTCCCTCGTGAAGAAATTTACATTTGACGAATGCCGAATTGCGGTTGAGCCGTTTTTCGATGTCGCGATCCCGGTGCATCTTGGGCATAATTCAGTCAATCACGCGGGATTCCCGCGTGAGAGTGAAAGATATCGGTTGCAAAAAAAAACTTTCAAAACTTTTATTTTAATTTCAGAAAGTATTAGGCTCTATCTTAAACAAGAGAATTAGCAACGTCTACGAGAACAAGTAGTGTACAAATAGGATTTTTTGGAAGAGGCGACCAACGAAACTGTTTTTGTTTAGACTCGTTCAGTTGAAAGCACAGATAGAAATTTAAGAAAACTGGGAGATAACCTTATTGATTTCCTTTCCCCCAATTCTGTGTTTACTTGGAAGGTCAGTTAGACTTTGTAATCATTGTTAGTGCGCAAAATCTATGGTAAAATACTTGAAAGGAGAATGGAGGATCTTTTTCGCTGTGCATTCTAGATACTTTTAAAACCAATAAACGATTATAATATTATTTTCTGAGAGGCGTGTATTAATTTAACGCTTAACGACTTTAGAACTATTGATACAGGCGGTTATAGAATACACGAACACATCCTATCAAAGGATCAAAACAACGCGTTGGTGCATAGCACTCGTTACTTGTTTTGAAAGACGTAACTGTATGTTTATACAAAACACTGTTCTTTTTTCCGTTTCCCTCGTGCGACGCATACCAGACTCGTTGGTTTGGGACTTACCAAATCCAGTCTCTTGTTCATATCCTCTCTCATGGCTGGGGTCAAATCCTTCCATTTTTACGGTTTGTCGAGGTTTTTACATTAACACGATACACCCACAACTTTACGAAATTTTTAAAGGGACAATTTTAAGTTACTTCTTGGCTAAACGACGGTTGCTCCTGTCGTTTTTGGTTTCTCCTGTTGTCCACTTGTGGTAAATCCCAAGATACATTAAGAATAATTTCTTGCTCAGTCATCTAGACCTCACACAAAAAGCTAACAAAGACCGCCTTTTGACATCCGGAAGGATATGGATAATCCCGATATTCGATACGAGATGGATATTAAAAATTATACTAGGGGCCGGTAACTGGTAAATGTGCCAAAATTTAATGCTTAAAAAACTTTGGGACTTCTGTCTTAAGGGTTCTCTTCTTTTTTACACAGACCTGTCTAAATCGAAGAACCCTACTGGAGCAGAGTTCAGTTGTAAGTGGCTGAAATGATATTGGGCAAGAGCGGACAGCTTAGACAAAGACCTTCAGTTTTTCCAATAGTTGTGATGTCACTGACACAAAGACTGAGGTCAAGAACCGTGGCGACAAATGAATGAACAACATTTAATTGCCCAATCACGAAATAGCTCCACTTGTGCTTCGCGGTGTACGTGAAGAAGTGTTTTGGTTTCGGCATACGCTTAAAAATATTGTCGGTAACACATGACAAAATACAAAAGCGCAGATTTTAAAAAGTTACAGTTCAGCGTCGTGAGGGCACAGGACAAACCCAAAGCCAGAGGCAGTGAGTTACGGAATGAGGGGGCGGCAAGAGACGAAAGTGGGTGGGAGTGAGAATAAATCAAGATAGCCCTGCAGGTCAACAGAAGCCGCAAAATAAAAAAGGCAATTTACCTTTTGAAATAATGCGTTGACAACAACTGAAATCGAGCATTATACCTCGTCTAGTTTCCGCCAACTAACAGTTTAGCTCAATGCTATACACCTACAGTTTGATTGTGCTCCTAAATACCCAAAAGACTCTACGGCATTGTGAAAACAAGAATGAGTTGTTTTTTAAAAAAGCAGTTACGTGCAAGAGGCCGATGTTGTGGGTGCATTGTGGGTAAGAAGTCTTAGAATCTTTGGTTTGTGTGCGTTATTTGCAAGTGTAGCCGAGTTCAATTGAGACTGCACCAGTTTTCGGTTGTGGAATCTCGACGGAATTTTTTAATTTTTCAAAGATATATCATAATGTCAGTTGTTGCTTATGTACATAGA
Organism: Parazoanthus swiftii; assembly: GCA_025403585.1. Classification (NCBI taxonomy): domain Eukaryota; kingdom Metazoa; phylum Cnidaria; class Anthozoa; order Zoantharia; family Parazoanthidae; genus Parazoanthus; species Parazoanthus swiftii. The sequence continues at coordinate 6,284 of JAOBYE010511083.1, read as the reverse complement.
ACTTGGAATGTTTTTACTTCAAATTCATTATTTGATAGTTTTGTATACTTTAGTTGTTTGTTTATCGCCTATATTGTAATTTTCTCGAATTTTCGTATTGTTTAAAGCCTTTTTGTTTGGGAAAGCTTTCAGTCCTGATGACTCACACCTTACAAGAACTGCATTCACGGAAACCACTCGGATTCCAATCAACCAAAACGGCATAACAACAAGGAATTACAATTTGGGCACTGATCCCAGTGGCATTGCAGTATTTCCTGATATCATTTTAACAATTTGATTTCTGGTAGACCTGCTTTGCGGTTGTCCGCCGCCGCCGCCTTGGGGACAACAAACAAAACGTGGTGATGCCATGTGTGATGTACACATGAGAAGGTCTGGCTCTGGGACAGCTTACAGTACGCAGTTTTCAAAATGTTAACTGCTTGCATTATGAGATTCATTACTCCAACTGCTATTGTGGAACAGCGATATCAGTATCATCGTAATCACATAATCGTCGTCGTTACTAGGACTTGACCGATACTAAACTAAGAATATTCTACCGATAACAACAACAATAACAACAACAGCAACAACAACAATAATAATAATGGTAATAATAACGTTGATAATGATAGTGATGGTGATGATAACAAAACGATAATAATATGAGGTAACGATAATAGTGATGATAATGATAAAGATTATGATGATGATGATGATGATGATTATGATGACAATGACATGGTAATAACGATGATAATGATTATGATAATGATAATGATGCGAGTACGAATAAGTGCGTTCGACGTTAGCTCAATCAGTGAGATGTCGATCTGCCACTTTAAGGTCCCGAGTTCAATTCCCAACTTCGTTATGGGTTGAACATCTGGATGGCCTTCTATCGCCATTCCAACCTTGCATTCATAAATCAATAGAGCGTGAGACAACTAGTGTTCACTGAAAGGTCGAGTAATATCGGTAAAATGAGTGTTTTTAGAAAAACCTCAACATTCGTAGAGATTTCTGAGCAACCATTGCTGTTATTGTTAACGATAGGGTGTGATTTCAACTTAACAAGTCAGCGCATGACCAATAATGAGCCGTCCTCTGAAGCAGGCCACCCGTGCCAATTTGCTTGTTCATCGACACTGACTTGTGTCAGAGCATCTCTTATTAAACCCCTGGAGGCATTTCACTCCCCAAGGGGGTTGGGGGAGGGGACTCAACCTAAGTTCGCCCATACACTAAAACCGTGTTAATTTATACCCTGTATGTCCATGGTCTTGAGCTCAAACTTCATACAATTTTTCGCTAGAACACATAATTTCTATAAATCCCGTTTAATTAAGATACCGACTGTTTTAAAATCCACAAATTCTATCATACCTTGTTAATGATCAGAAGGTCGAAAAAGCATTCCCTAAAGGGCGGCATGTCCCCGTATAGTTTACATCGGGGAGTACTCTCTCCCCCCCCCCCTGGGAGGGGGCATAAGCATTTTTCTGTATAACACAAAAGTTTGGGGTTTGGTGGGTTCAATATTTAGATTGTAACTTGCTTTTCGAGGTTTAGTTCTTTATACAGCGGCACTGAGATCAGACCGTGAAAAACAGTCTGGGCAGATGTAGGACATCTTTGTCTTTATGAAGCTTTTGTTCAAAATCGCCACCCTGGGAAAAGGAAAATTTGGTCAATGTTAAACAACTTTGATAAGTTGCACTCATTATTGGTCAAAGACTCGCCACCCACCCCCGGTTTACAAGATTGGTAGTTGCATAATAACTTTAATCTTTTCACCGCAAGTTATTTATTCCTGCTACCTCGGTTACGATACGAAGAACCTTACTGATCCAAAGTTTTGATCATTTTTAGTTTTATCTGATTTGTACTGAGCATTTAGCATGTTGTTCTATTGCACTTCCAAGGACACTATTTTGTGTGAAAATGATCGGTATTACAACTTCAGTTAATTATGTTTGTTATGCAGTCGACAGAGTACTAGTTACAACTTTGTAATGTGCATCTATCTATCCGTCTGTCTGTCTGTCTGTCTGTCTGTCTGTCTATCTATCTATCTATCTATCTGTCTATCTATCTATCTATCTATCTATCTATCTATCTATCTATCTATCTATCTATCTAATAATAACAAATAATAAAAATAATAATAATCTATCTATCCTTCTATCTATTTATACTGATTGCCCCAAGTCTGAGAAAAATTGGAAATATTTACTTGTTCTAGACATTCTGATTTTATTTTAAATGGCATTTAAAACCCAGGAAATACGTTTTTAGACAAGCTAATTTTCAAACTTATCCGGGGGTCTATGCCCCCGAACCCCAAGAAGGCTCTCACCTTCGGCTCTCATCGGTGCCCCCCAGTTTTACAAGGCTTGCTACGGCCCTGGGAAAAGTGCAACATTACCGAGATTACTGAAGTTGGAGTATCGCAAGATACACGCCGACAGCCACACCTGTCCACGGACGTCGCTCTAAATGTAAAATAAACTGTTGGTTAAAAACCGGCCCACGGCGGTAGAGCGGATTTATGTAATTTGGCCAATACTTCCGCAAGTCAAAATATTTGGCAATTAAATGGACGCTTTCGTCGTCGCCTACCTGCCAGTTAACCAGCTTACGATTTGACAAGCATGCAACAAGATTCTAATCTGCCAACTGCTGCATGCAACAGTAAAAAGGGTGTTTTCCCACTATTATTTTAACAAATCTTGCTTAAGTAGATTGTAAAACTTTATTTAAGCTTAAATAGGGTATTGGTTTTTGACATAATACTTAATGAATAACAGGCCTTCAATTTTTTCGCTTTTTCGATACCTTCCCATTGTTACTGCCAGTCAAAAAGCTCCCAGACTACTGCCAGTCAATTATTGACTCAGTTTGGGTTGGTTGTGGGGCGAAGAGGAGTGCGTTACAACTATAAACAAATGCATTCATTCAAAGTGTTCTGTTCATACTCATCGTATATCAAAGCCAAAGGCGTAGCACTTATAACCAGGGAAAGGTATTGGTTAGTGAAGTAACGTTAAAGGAGAGTTTGTGGTGAATATAAATTACAAAGGAATTGCGGGGTCACATAATATACTTAACAAACACGCTTTAACAAAGGCGAGGAAATGTCTACCAAGTTTTGTGTTTGCACTTTCGGAGGAAAGGGGAAGAGGGGAAATGGGATAGAAAAATTGCCCGGTTTGTACAATTTACCGTCAGTGCTTACAAAGTTGTCTGTTTCAGATAGATTCCGGTGTTGAATCGGAATATTTTTACATCAATATTCAGTATTCAAGCTTTCAAAACTCGATATTCAAACTACTGTTATCAATAATCAAACTTCAACTTACCTTGAAAATTCCACAAAGTTTTACCTCAAGATTGCAACAACAGTCTTGTTACAACTGCTTAATAACGCTTGTCAGTCCAGGAGCACAATGAGGCCGACTGTACTTGATATACTTTTGTTTAAAAAAAAAAACGCGATGCCAGAAAGTACACTACCGGAATATGTATTATGGGTGGATTAAAACATATTCTTCCTCCACTAAAACATTCACTACTCCAAGTAACAATGCTCATATTCCTACTAGAATTATTCCTATTCAAACTAAGTTTTCAAATATTCAAACTAATCTACAGAACCCAGTATTCAATCATTTCGCTTCAACCCCCGAGAAGTATGTTTCAAACTTTTGGAGTAATACAGTGTCTCGACTGACACTAACAAAGTGTGCAACGAGGTTTAATATCATATCGTTAGTTTCTGTTTGACAAAGTCAGCCACTGACAACAAGCTTGAAAACAACATCTTACTTATTTCTGGACTTGTCCCTTGAATTCCAATTTGAATTCCAATTTGATAGAAATGTCTCATTGAGTGAACACAGAGTTTACTATTTTGGAAGAAGACTTTACTCATTTAAAACAACCACAGGTTTAGAAGCTAGCAAATGCTTGCTAAAATGCTGTCCGGACGAAGAATTCAAATATATATTCCACTGATATTGCTCTATACAACAAAATAGCAGAAAACAAAACAAGCGCAGGCTAGCTTGACTTGACCAAAACTTGATATATTAACTGTGTAGCCAATCTTTAGTTAGTTGCATACAAAGACGAACACAGTTTGCTGCCAGTAAAAACAAAGTGTACACGTGACATTTAACTTGTTTACAAAGTTATAAGCTGCTTTCAAGTGTTCAAAAGGGGCGTTAAGTAAGATTTTATCATCTAAGTCGATTTGTTTCAGTTTAAGTACATCAGTGCACTCATGACATGTATATTTATTTCAGCTAAGAATGGATTCCATCAAAGCGCCCGTCTTCTATAATTAGATCTGTTTACGTGCGCTTTTTGTGTTCATGTTTTATCTCATCAAACAGTGTTCAGTAAAGGAGTCATGGTATTGTTAGATTACTGTATATGCCGACAATCTTGTTTTTTTAGAAACGTTCCGAACGGCACAACATAAGTAGATATATTTGGCCACTTCGACTATACGAGTTGTGCTTTTTGCCTTTGTAAGTATTCGCCGAGCTTGTTCTTTTATGGCATACACACTTCTTTTGCGCCTGTCATTGAGCCATGTGAGCGAGGTTGGCACAGTTGGTAAGATCTCTGACTGCCAATTCAATCCCCGGCCTGGTTGAGGGTTGAACTTTGGGCGACCTTCTTTCGCCTCACCGTCCGTGGACAGGGACGTGAAGCCATGGTCTAGTGTTTCAACGTTCTATCGGGGGACTTAAAAGAACCCACACACTTGTCGATAGGAGTAGCTAGGCTAATGTCGGTATTGTGGGCTGTCACCTCTTTCCCACAAGCCTTCTGCTGTATAATGATTCCATAGTAAATTGGATGTTGTTTACAGTCATCTCGATAGTGTTGCACTTCTGAAAGTCGGGTTGGTCGGGGAAGTGACAAAAAACATTTAGACCGAGATAAAGCCATTTTAACTCCCCTCTCTCCTCAGAGAGGGGGTTAATATATTTTGTATATGTAATCGCATGGGTCCGAGGGCAATTAAGGATTAATTTCACTTGCATTTTCAAAGTTTTCCAAAATTGCCCGAGTCGCGAAGCAACGAGGGCAATTTGGAAAACTTTGAAAATGCAAGTGAAATTAATCCTTAATTGCCCGAGGGCACATTGCGATTACTTGTTTATCACATAAAGGGCAAAGTTATCGAGGGAATCGCATTCACGCGCGTTGTTTTTCTACAAAGAAGTCAAATGCTGGGCAACCTCTAAACAACCAGGATCAAGTAATCATGCCCTCTTGATTGCCAAAAGTGCCCTCGTGATTAAGAAAAAATGCCCTGTCTCAGCCAATCAGCATTCAGTAATTTTGCCCCATATGTGATAAGGCTTAAAACATCTTAGTATTTATAAACTTCTTTGTAAACACTAAATGAAAGTTCGAAACATGGTGGATCGGTCACTTTTTCACTAATACTTTGAAAAAGGGGTTCTTTTCGGCCTTGGGAAATGAAACATATGTAGTTATGGGGCTTGTATTAGATCTATACTTGCCATATAAAAAAGCGTGTGTTATTTGTTTTAATACACATCTCGCAATATCAACACGGACCCCAAACAACCAGATTTTAAAAGTGAGGTCACACAAAACATTAATCTTCTGGCTTCTTTGTGGTCTTCGGCCGTTTATCTCCGAGTAGACGAAAATGTGTCCAGATCTTCGCCCTAAGTAAATATTCAGATAAACACGGAAACGTCTCAAAGCAACTAAATGAACAACAACAAGCACCCGTAATCGGCGCTCAAATAAAGAAAATTAGATCAATACAAACCTTTTTAGACACTAAATTTGTTTCAAATGGTGTTTAAAACTCAGGAAATACATTTTCAAACAAACCAATTTTCAAAATTTCCCGGGGGGCATGCCCAACGGACCCCCCCCAGAAGACTCGCACCTTCGCCTTTCGGGGGTGCCCCCCTCCCCCTCTTTTTCGCCTGCCTTTGTAGACAGACGCGCCAGCGATCACCAAAACATGATAATATTAGACCAGCGGTTTACATTTGATATCGGCTATTTCAAAGTGATCCAAAAAATATTTTCTTAAGTCATGACAATCACTATATTTAACTGCTTAAAATACAATAGACCGTTTAGAATAAATATATTTATCAAATAAGACATGGAACAGTTATAATAAAATTTCAAAACTTTATTTCAAACAATACACAATTATTAAGCAAATGAAAGATCTTCGCAGTAAAGTACTCAACTTAAGCAGTTGAGAATAAGGCCTGAAAAAAATTCAGGCC
>JAOBYE010510972.1:2415-13097 GCA_025403585.1 Parazoanthus swiftii | reverse complement strand
AAGTTTACGGTATATGTTCAGTTCAAGACCAAAACACCGAGGTCGCGATAGCAGGGGACTATACTGCATTTCAAGGCAGTGCACGGGCTAAGTTGCCGTGGGCCGTTTATCTTGAACTCTTTTCAGCTCTATGTCTCTCACTATTGCTTAAAATGGATTGCTTTCCTTTTTGCGGAAGCTCAACGATCCAGTGACGATCGAAGTTACAACGGATTCACGTACTTTTAGAAAATTACTCCGTGGAAAATAATTGTCTCAACTTACCTCAACGTTTTGATTGCGAACGAGACAAAGAGGAGTCTAAAAGAAGTTAATGATTTCAGTGCTTATTTTGTGTTACAGACTTAACTTTAACTTAATTTCAAAAATCGGAGACTGGCAGATGCAAATTTCTAGGTAGCCGTAATTTAATTTCTAAATTCTTATGCATAATTAAATGAATTACGAAGTAGAGAAAGTATATCGGGCTGGCACGTTTTGTTTGATAATTTGCACTTGCTAAACTCATAACTAAAACGCTAAACTGATCCACTTACTTAGCGTAAACTGCTTCGTTTTCCATCCGTAGCTTGTTTAAGCAGTCTCTGTGGGCTTGATGAGAATGGAACGCTTTCCGATACAACACGCTCAAGGGAGGACCAAGGAAGGAGACCTCTGGCAGGCCGGAATGTCCAGTTTTCTTCTCCACTTCTTTCTTAATTGTGGCGTAACCATTAGCGTCCACCAGTATATGCGTTGTTCCGTCGAATATTTGTGTTATAGAGAACTGAAAATGCTGATGCGAACGATGAAAACGATAAAAATAGTCCTTAACCGTCTCAAGTTTGGAGGGATAATTTGCCTCAAAATACCTAATCCATTCAATGCGAACAGATTCGTACTTGTACATACGGTCAGAGTTTCGACTGCTTAACGAAGTTGCCATCGAATTTTTTGTCAAAATATTCTTTGATAAAAACTCTAACTTAACACTTCGCGGACGGATTGTCCAAACTTATTCTAAGAAAGTCAAAACTAAATGTTCAGTTTCTCAGAAATTAAAAACAATTAATATTTAACATTCAGTATCCATGTTTTTGTTTGGTAAACAAAAATTCAACCGTCACGGAGCACATTGTAAAACAAAGAGATATCAAGTTTTGATTCCGCCTCCTGTGTCTCCTCTCAAGTAGAAATACAATATTGTCCTAGGCTGCTCAATTCTTGTTTGCAAACATTAGCGCCTAATAACTAACTCGTGGATACAAAAAGCATTAGTTTCTATATTGTGAAAAACAGTTTTACTAAATTTAAGTTGCAAACACTGGCGCCCAATGGCAAACTCGTGGACACAAAAGGCAGTTTTGGAAAAACAGTGATACTAAACGAAAGCTGTTTCAGGTTGGGAATTTTTAAATATATTTTTCTAGAATGGCTCTTGAAATGCCTGGAATTCTCATGGACCAATCGCAATTACATTTAGAAAAAAGCCGAGGGGCGAGCAAGCAAACAAGAGGAAGGGCAAGCAAGCAAAATTTAGGAATGTTCGTTATAAAACATGTCCATATTGGCCACAAAAACAAGAACAGTCTCTGTTCTACTTTCCTGTTTTTATTATCTATGTATTTATCTTCTTCTGACGAAGAACATATTTTTTTATTTTTTTTTCTTGGAGCTTAATACAATTACTCGGAAACAAGAAGCGTTGTTGCTGTGAATAATTATGTTTCAAGTATATTGTAAATTAGAGCATGGCTGGCAATTTTCGCACGCTTTTCGTAAGGCGCGAGCGTGCCCCTTGCATCTATATTTTGATATAGGCACGCTCGTGCGTCTATATCGTAAACTGAGTTTGCTGAGTATGGGGAGACTAAGTATGGGGAGATAGCTAAAACCAGAGAAGTGAGTTCGAAAAGGTTTCTTATTGGAAAACGAAGTAACTGAAGGTGACGATCAAGAAATGGGAGATGAGGTATCGTTCTATGCTAAAAAAATGAGCCACGAAACCGACCAGGTCGTTGAACAGCGACTCGCAAATAACGTTTCTTGCTTACTGCACGAATAAAATTGCAATGTTCTAAAAGAAATGGTCCATGTTTTATCTGTGCGTCTATCAAGTTTTGGATTGACTTGAGAAATTGGGAGAGCACTCGAGAGGCTAGAGAAGCAATCGGCTGCGCATCGTGCCACTCAAACGCTTCTCTCGTGCTCTCCCAACTTCCCGCGTGCATCCATAACTCAGTAGACGCACGCTAAGCATGGACCATTTCGTAATTAGTGTTCACAAAAATGGTACGTTATGGATGTTTAATATTCTGAAAAAAAAATCAAAAAATTGCTATTAATAACAACAAAGTTGTTCAAAGCCCTAATCCTAATCCAGTCTTAGTCGCGACAAAGCTAAAACGTGAAATGCATTTTTGTACTATTTATACGAGCAGATTGCGTCTAACTGAGGTCGCGTCTTGGCTTAGGCACATCCTATGCAAGACTGCCAGGAAATGCTGGATTAGGTAAAGAGGTTTCGTTCCATTGATGGATCTACAGGTTTCTTAAGCAAATAGTAACGTGTTGAAAAGTATTTAAAGTTGAGATAAAATACATGTTTTAAAACTCTATCATCGTGGCTGGATCCTTTACAACGCGTGCGAACATAATGACTAATCATTTTTGAGGGTCTTTTTAATACGGCCTGTGAGGAGAAGAAAAAGATGCTCTATTTGTTTATTTTTTGTCATAAAAAGCAAAATAACCTCACTTTATGCCTCGTACTTCAAATAGCCACCGAGTGCTGGTTTTGTTCCTATGATAGTATGTGCATGCCTCTGAGCCCCTGGTATCTAAACTCAGTTTGTCTGAACGCGTCGATCACTGATTTCAAAACTTGTTCTCTCGTTGGCTAGCTTCATCCACGGTTAGCATTTAAGTAATTATACGTCCTGACTTAAACCTTGTAAATTTGATCGTATACACATGTTAGTTTTTAGATCCTCTGTAAAGTAGGTTTTAAAGCTTTCATTGGCTGTATATATTCCGGTGTGTATCTAATTTTAATACTCCGATCTTGTAAACTGAATTGTAGATATACAAGGCCCCCTCAAGTATCAGTCCAGGGCTGAAGGGGCTACCTCCATGAGGCCGCAGTTTATTTTGATATGTATGCTTCGACTTGAGTGAGTATTGCCTCTGGTACCCTGGATGTCACTGTATTTGTAGAAAACAATAAAATTGATAGAGTTGAAAACTCAAATTTCCTTGGGGTTATTATCAACCACAGTATGACTTGACTGTTAAAAGCCAAACATTAAAGCGATTGTTAAGGCGAAAATAATTCCTCATCGATCCGCAAATAGTGTAACAAAAGCGTTTTGTAAAACAAAACTAAGGTTAACCATCTCCAGACGATCGGCAGTTTCTCACATGACCTCAGCAAACCAGTCAGAGCGCGCCGCCCTCGATTTGGCATATGGCACCATCCCAGAAAGCAATTCGGGCAAAAAAACACACGAATCGTGATTTGGACGCCGTTTTGGAAAAGCAACAGCGAGCGCAAGGAGTTGTGGGATGGTGCCATACGTCAGAATCAGTCCGGCGTGCCTTGCGCGCGCCTAGTCCGTTCACCTGGCTTCTACAGTTCGATACATCACCATCCATATTTCAAGTGAATTTTTTCTCGTGCACTGAGTATAAAAGGAGAAAACTATTTTTTGAATAAATCTTTTTAAAACGGATTTATAATTATGTCACTCAAGTTGCATTATGTTGCTTCCAACTCGTTTTTTGCATCGAATAACACGCTTTTTTTATAAGAACAGCTTTATAACAACAACGAGGCTCAGATTGGCCAAAGTTTAAGAACAAGCTGAGGCTCGGGCTCGAGAGCTATTTTTTTTAAAAAGTTTGAATATGAAACTAATCCTGGGGTAATCACTGGAAATCGTCTCAGGAAAATAACTCAGCGAATCCGTGATAAATCCGCAGAAATGAACTGATCAAAACTACCGCCCGCCAAGCAATTGCTTTCCAGTACATGTATTGCAATTCCTTAGACTTATTTATTCGATTTAAACCACACATATAGAGATAAGAACAGTTTAAGAACAATTGGAGGCTCAAATCGTCAAAAAATTAAGAACAATGAGCCTCGGCCAAATTCAGTGGTTCTTATATAAACGTGTATCGTGGTAAGTTAGGTAAAATGAGTGCACTACAGACACACAAGGACAACCCGGCCAATGGAAGACGCTGCTTTGCTGATGGATAATTTACTTATAAAGTTTTTATATTGGTGTGTAATTTATTGGGCTATATATAGAGGGTTTCTCAAAGGCGTCTGCCTTTCTGGCTGAAAAGATAATGCCTATAATAAAATTAATAACAATAATTAAGTAACATTATTAAAATACTTGAAAAGCAAGTTTATAAAATTTGAGAAACATCAAGATTACAAGTGAATAAAGAAATGATATTAAGGAAACTATAGGCCGAAAAGAAATTTTAAAAACAGGGCTATTTGCAATTGTGAAGCGGATTAAAATTTTAATCTTAAAAGATTTGGCCGGTACCTAAGGTGATGCGTCATATGGTCAATCAAATTCGGCCAGAGTGAAGTCTCTTGTTGTTAAGCAGAGTGGGTGTCTTGTTTGGTGTAGAGTCACTACCTTAATTAACATCACTTACTTTCGCGCAACTTTAATTTCTCGAATTTAAAATAGAAATATTTTGCGGGACTTGTTCCGCGATTTCAACGAACAACCGTTTTTCAAGACAATAAATTTCGCGAATTAAATAACTGGTGTTGATTTTTTAAACTTTCGTTTCTGTATTTTATTTAACCATAACGGAATAGAAACGCAACAAGAAACTGGCTGAAATGTTCTACAAAATGAGCAGTATCAGTAACATCTTTTAAGAGTACACTGATATAAGCAACCGAGGTACTACTTAACTCGATGGCGCTGTCAATTAGCTTTTAGATAAGGATCGCTTCGATGTTTTCAAATGTCGGCGGCGCAGTGGTCGAGTGGTTAGCGTGTCTGACTCGTAACTTGAAGGTCGTGAATTCGAACCCCGGTCTGACCACTGAGTGTTGTATCCTTGAGCCAAGGCACTTACTCGACTTGCTCCATAAATGAGTACCAGCTTCTGCCTGAGATGGATTACATAGAATGTCCTGTCCAGGGGGGGTTACAAACTCTCATCTGCTTAACTCTACGGTAACCTGAAATAAGCGCCGTCCTTATGAGCCACTGGGCTCGGAAAAGATTTTAGCGATGTTTTTAAACAGATTTTCTTGAGGAAGTGTTACAGGAACTAATTCAGTAAGATGAGTCATGCAGATGATGGGGACTATAGACATGCGCTGAACTGCAACTTGAACCCTACTACTCGTATATATCATACTTCTAGTAGACGGAAAATTTTAAGGGATTTATATAGGCCACTAAATTTCGAGTCTTTGAGCCTTTGCGGTAACTTTTTTTTTTGTGTACGAGACTTTAAGTTCGCAAAAATCGCGATAGTAAAGTCTCGCGAAAGTAAGTGATATTAAGGCAGTTGTTAACACTGATTAATGATGCGACGGAGCCCAATATGTTTTAAGAAAAAAACCTCTGCAACGATTTTATCTCTGACAATTGACATGGACAACGTCTTTTACAAGTTTAAATTTCATGGATTTATTTACCAGCATTTTAATTAACTAAAGACTAGCAAATAATACATTTAATTATTAATTAGCGTAAGTTCTCCACATGCATCTATTTTTATCATAACGCGTTTTCTTAAGTTAAACTTTTCTTAGCACTTACTAAGGCCCATTGCACATTTAACGCAGCTTTTTTTCCCTCCGTTTTAGCCATCCGATAAAAAACATTGCAACACCCACCGAAAATGCATAAGTCCAATAGAGCGAGTTCGGGAAGGCCCGATAGAAGTCAGCGTAATAATTGTCGTTGTTGTTACAACTCGATCACGTGATCCACGAAAGTCAAAGCGATCAGAAGCGGCACTGCTGTAATAGTAGTAGTGACAGGAGCATATATGAGCTAAAAGCATGATAAATTAATTATTACACTATAATTAGTGTGCGTATAACTCTCTCGCAAAACTGAAACCTGTCATACACAAAAGCCGACCCAACGCGAAAGGGTTGCCGAGTAGGACTTATCAAAATGATCGAATCTAACCCGTTAACACTCCTGGCCTTCCTGTCTGTTTTTGCGTTTTACTCCGTCGAGTCACAAGGCTTCGTTAAAAATGCTGAAGCAGGCTATTCTTATGCAACTTTTACGACGAACAGAAACCGTTATCTCAACGTGACAAGAAAGATGAAAATGAAGCAGACCCTTGTCACAGATTTGTACGATTGCGCAGATCTTTGTCTCGGCACTTCAGGGTGCTTTTCTTGCAATTTCGACACACGGCTCGTTGACCAAGACAGACATCAGTGTGAGCTACTCACAACAGACATGTTTAACAGCTCTGGAAAACTCACGGAGAGCCAGTATTTTTCCCATTTGAGTATCAAGGTAAGCTCAGGCAGCTACAGAATGCATGGTGAAATTTTGTAAGTTAAGAAATTTGCAATTTTGCTCAAACAAAACAGAACTTCAAGTTTTGAGACAAAAAAAACCCAGCAGCATTAGTTTTCCTATTCTGTCAAGCAATCGCGAAAACCTAGATGTTTTGGTAATTTCAAATATAGCAGTGTTATGGTAAAACTCTTTGTCTATCGCGACTCGAGAAGTTAAGTAGGCAGGTTTGAAAACAAATTTCAGAGAGATAAAACAATATATTTTAAGATTTTCTCAGCCAAAAATTTTCGCTTGTTTTTTTTCAATTAACAGAAAAACTCGCTGTAATAAGATGCGTTTTCCTTTTTATAAAAGCGAACAAAATTAAAGCCAATCTTGCTTGAGGCGCCATACCTGACGTAAATAACGTTTCGATTCTTTTTTCTTCATTTGTCAAACTTTGTTACAACTGACGGCTTGATGTATGCTTGAAAAGACTATCGGAATTTTGTTTAAAAATCGATTTTAAAGAAAATTGTGTTGTTTTTCTTTGGAGACTTTTGGTGGAATACTTCTGACAAAAAATTAAATTCCGGTTATAAATAATTTAGTGAGCAAATACGGTGCTTGAAAATATTTTTAGCTGGTTGTATCCATTGTAAAGGAAAACACTCCGTATGTTTCTTTAGTGAAACTTTGGAAGGAGAGAAAAAAAGGATTTCTATTTTATCTTTTGGGAGAAAAATACTTTTTGACATGATAACCTTAAATAATTTGGTGAAAAAGGAAGGGTGTGGTCTTTCGAAATTAATCAGATTTCCATACCATCTGTCGATTATCCCTATGCATGCAAAATGTTCAAAGTTAGTAAGTAAATATGGTTTAGAATCTTTACCAATATATACTTATTTGAAGTGAAACCGAAACTGTTCGTTTTGCCCCAACATTAAACAAAGCAAAAAGATAGGTTTTTTCGTTTTCAGTCCTTTACTTTTCTGCAAATCAACCACACAGATTTGGTAACGTAATTAATACTGACGATTGTCATGTTTGAATGTGATCCAAGACGAGATTGTACCAATTGTTTGTCTCAAAAATGTTTAGCCTGTTTCTAAAACTAGTTTTCAATGGCAGTCACCGTGTTTTGCCAAACCCTGCGCAAATGATGGTTCTTGTGTGGCGAAGTACGAGGAAGGCGACTACGCATGCGTGTGTACAACAGGTTACACTGGACGAAATTGTAAGCAGGGTAAGTTGAGTTGGACTGCATGCAGTGCATGGTCTCTGGTATTCCTTTAATTAGTCATAAGATTACTTTGATGTTGTGAATGAAACTTTTAAATCATTTGATTTGATGGGGTATTACTTTTTGTAAATTTTCTTAAAAGCATGGCAGAAACTATTACAAGTTGGAGCCCCATATATAAACGTTTTTTATTGTAATTATGCTTCGTCCAAGATAACATTTACTGAATCCCAGGGTATGAAATAGGGAAAAAATGTAGTGCCATCAGAATTTGTTTTGGCAAGCCAAGATTATTTTAACAACTGCCACTGATATAAAAAAAAATGGATGAATAATTCACATTTCTACCTTACAATCGGTCTAAACCTGAGTTAATCACAAACAACTGATTTTTTAGCTCAATAAAGTGAAGTCCACAACTTTTTCTATTTCATTTAAATAATAACTCACTAACTAGCTTTTGTTTATAATTAATGCTGAAACACTGAATACATCTTTTTTTCTTATCAGAAAGGGAACTTTAAATAAGTGCTAATCCGAGGCCTGAGATTTCGGGTCTCAAATAGCTTCAAATGGCCTGATCCGTATCGTACAGGCTTGCAATCTAACTAAATAATCCATAATCTACATTTTGATAGTTAGCTAAGTAAGTTAAGACGTCAGTCTAATGTCAAAATCCGTGGTTTCTTTGATGACGTCAGAAAATAACTTAAAATTTAATTTGAAATTTGTTTAAACTGCCAAAATGTCACCCAGGGATTTGATTCTTACTGGTAATTCTTTTAACAGAAACATCTGTATTAAACTAGAGGTTCTGGTATAAAAATGCTGGGTCTCTCCTCTTTTCTTACCTCGAAGATCAAAATCGTAAGTTCAGATTTTGCATGGCTTGGCAAATGTTAAGTTTTCGAGACTGGAGTTTCATATTGTAAATAGCGCGAGGATAGTAGATAGATGATGACTGCCAGCAGTGTTTTGTAACTTTAGGACACTAACAGCTCCAGCTTTGATAGTTTGCATTCAGATGGTCTATTTGATGTTGAATTTGGCGCTGTCAGCAACAAGTAAGAGATTGATTAATGAAATGGAGAATCGGAGATGTTCACTAGACGAAGGCTAAGTGTCAACTGAACGTGTGAAGCCCCCGGGGTGTGACGGGGCCGCTCTTCTAGTTCTTTACCGGAACCTCGTACTTAACCCTTAAACGTTTATGAAGGAAGGGGTGAAGGGGGGGGGGGGGTTCTCCGGACCCACCCCCAAGGCTTTTCGGTTTTCCAACCTAAATTTTGAAGCTTTGCAGCTATCAAAATGAACCTTGCAGTACCTTTAGTCTGGCGTTAGTTGGAAGACGTCATCACCATCACTTTTAATGTGTGCGAATATAATTATGCAAATTGAAGTTTGAATCAAGAAATTGAAATTATTTCACAAAATGTCAAATGACCCCGCCCAAACGTTTAAGGATTAAATAAGGTTTATCTTTTTGGGAAAAACGTTAGTCAGAAATGCAATTTGTCTGCTGCGTAGCCACCAGGAGCCACAGTATTGAGTTAACATTGTTTGCAGAAAATGTTCGGAAAAAAATTCAGAAAGTTTGATAGTACTATTTTGTGTAAAACATGTCTTGAGTACAGGTTTGGCATTTGATAGGAATTTCAACATTCAGTTTGTAATATATATATATATATATATATAGTCACATCTTAAAGTGTAACTTTCGTTCACAGATATCGATGAATGCACAAATGCAACTCTTTGTGGTGCCAACGCTGACTGCATAAACACTGTGGGCTCATACCACTGCTGCAAGATCGGATACACAATGAATGAGACGAACAATTGCACAGCAAGTAAGGTTGAAATAAAATCATGCTGCAATAAGAGCAAAGATACTGAGGGTGCAGTAACTTAAATTAACGAATCAGTTTAGTTCGACGCATGCAAACTGATCGACGTTTAACCCGGGCCTTACTTTACTACACTCTCTGTCTTTTGGCGCTTTGGTCGATCAAACGTGCATTCAAACTGCTATTCATCGTCACGTACTACGACTTCTTTGCATTCTGGACGGTAGCGTAACCAACTTGAAATTCGAAGTTTGGCTTCAAGCAAACTATTTCGCCCATGTTGTTGTCGTTTACCCGTGCTAGAACTGGTTTATGTGCGGTTCTAGTTGGTTTCTTGCGTAGTGACCAAACTTGGTTAAGATTTGGCAAAACTGTGCTGATGATAATTGTCAGTTGACAGCGCACGAGGGCGGCCCCCACGAACCGTCTTAAAAATGAAACAATATATACCGACACTGCAAACTATTTGTCAAAAATGCAGAGGTGGTAGATGGCTGCTAGATGACTTATTTTCTTCAATACTGTAATGGCGATCAAAATACTTTTGTTTACCGACAAAAGCTCTCATGATCAGCAACTTCGCAAATCTCTTCAATCTTCGGTCTTATCCAGTTCAACTGCAAAGATGCTCAAGGTAACAGTCATTTAAAACGGTTGATACTGTATATCCATTTCAAAGCACCATTCTCAAACGCTATGGGGCTTTTAAATTTTATGTCTATCAGCAAAGCAACTGAACTGGAGAATAATAGCTATCTCTTATTAATTAAATTCGTCCCTAAAAACCAAACTTAACCCGCACTTGGTACTGCGGTTATACTAGCTATGTATTTAAAGGGAGATATACATACGGTTGCTAAGCTTGACCGTCAAAAGTGTCAAATGGCAATATACAGCAACGGGGACATTGTATGTGTTACATTGAAGGAATCGAAAAAGAACCGGATTTGAATAAGGATATATTTTATGATTAATGTCGTTCATGCTTATCAAGATCAATAACTTTGCAGTGTTTCAGTTCTAACAAAAGGATTGTGTTAAAATACTGAACGTATAACTGACAGACCAGGTGTCTTAACAAAAAGCAGGTAGCTG